>JAQFXP010004255.1:0-10999 GCA_034693685.1 Belba bartosi
TTAAATTATATAAATAAAAGTTAACATTAATAATTTATCAAGATTATTTATTAATTTAGTAATAATTACAAAAACTTGCATTTTAGTATATGTAGTGAAGAAAAGAAGTAATGAATAGAAATAATCAATACAAATTTTTGTTGACTTCGGCATCTTGTAAGCTATGCAATTGCAAAATTATAAAATTTAGTAATTTTTTAAAATCTATATATTACCAAATTGCGATAAATGTATTTATATCCCTAGAAATATATAAAAAATTGTATTGTTCGCTATTAGACTTTATACTATTTCTATGGAATTTATGCTCAGACTCGATAGCATTCGAACCAAACGTTTCATTAATTCGACGTCAATACAACCCATAGAACCCAAAGAGAGATAAATCAATTTATCGCTATTTTTCATCGATTTCTGCAACTTTTCTAGAAATTTGAATTTATCCACACTTTTACGTACGTCTGCGTTGACCCGGAAATTGTTGTCAGAAATTGGACGGATGTCAGTGTAGTCGAGTTTTTAAGATATAGATTAGTATAAAGCAATCTTAAAATGTATTTCTTGTAATGAATAGCTGGAAAGCCGTATTTTATTAGCCAGTTTAAATTTTTAACAAAATTGAACTCAATTTTTCCAAATGTGTTCAAACAATAAAACAATAATTAAATTATTGCATACAATACAAAAATTAAAAGATTTAAACAAATTGTGCGAAAGTTTGACAAATTATCTAAGTTTTATCTAATATTTCAAATATTTAAGTTTTAATCCAATGACCGAAACACAAAATACCAGTTCCTATGTTCGGGTAATTGACTCTAATATCACTTATTATGACTACAATCTTATTGAAAGTTATGCATCGGATAGAACTTATGGTCGAAAATGTTTGACATATTTTAGTCCTTTGCACAAAATTTGGAGAAATTTCAAAATAAATTTAAAAGATATTGTCATTACTTTACAACACAATGATATGTGGTTTCCATTCACGATCTATCAATATTCAAAGTATGATATTTTTACCATGTCATTTAAATCTCTTCATTCAAATAATGACTTTAATTTTAATACAAATTTTAAATTATTATCAATTGGTTTTGAGTATTGGATTGAATTTAATTCCATAACTACTCAACAATTGGCGATCAATTATGAGACCAATTGTCGTAATTATAATTTGGACGACAGATATAGTCATATCAATTAAAGAACTGATTGTAGGATGAATCTCAAAATGTATCTCAAGATTTATAAATCTTGTTTTAAGAAAAGAGTATTTTTCAAATTATTCCCAGGTTAAATTTTGCCCAAATGTACCGCAACATAATAAATTTACATGTAAATCAGTTATATAAAATTTAACATTTGCTCTAAATTTTGCCCAAATGTACCGCAACATAATAAATTTACATGTAAATACAGTTATATAAAATTTAACATTTGCTCTAAATTTTGCCAAAACGATTGTTTAGAATATATTTATAATATTAAAAAAAAAGAAGAAAAAATTATTTAATGCAACAAAATTAGCTAAATTTTATATAAAACACAATCATTTGCCTGAACAATTTTACGAGCATTTTTCTCAAATAACATTTATTACCTTCGTTTCTAATTTTGCTGGATTGTTTTCAATGTGGTTGGGTTTATCTATTATAAACCTACTAAATTTAATAACAAATATTATTAAAAATTAAAATCCAAATATATAACTTTGGATACATTAATATAAATTATTGAAATTCTCATCTAAAACAATGCTCAAAACAAACATAATTTGTATGTTTAATGTATAAACAGCATTATATACTGTATATTACGTTATCAATAAATTTGTTTTAAAACATTATGTGTGTGTTATATATTTGATTTGTTGTATATTTTAATATTAGATAATTTATAAAATAGCTATTTTATATGTTATATTTTATTTGAATGTTGCAATTTAATTACAAATCTTTAAGGTGCATAGTTTAAACAAATTTATTTTGTTAATTTAGTCAGTAAATCTTTATGTTAAATTTAGCTAAAATAGGCATTTAATAATCCTAATTCCAAATCACCAAAATACAAATCACTATATTCGTTTGGCCAATATCAATTTAGCTATATCAAAATAATATTATTTGGCCAAGCAAATTTTATAAATGTATTTTTTATACGTATATTTTAGGATTATAAAGAATATATTATAAAAATTAAATTAAAATTTTTGTTATTATTTAGCTCATTTGTTCAAAATATTTTCAAACAATTCCGTTATTTAATTTTCGCTTTAGCATATTCGACATAAACATATTTGACATTAACATATTAGACATAATATATTCGACATTAGCATTCTCAACATTAACATATTCGACATTATGTGCTAAGATCGAAAGTCGACGTTATTGATTAATTTTTGTTAAGATTTGCATTATTAGCAAATAATAGTTTTTTTTAATAAATAATTTTTTTAGTTTTTTTATACTCTATTACCCGCACCTTATAGATAGCTCAAAGAGAAAAATTCTGCTACAAAATTCTTTACCTTTCTTAGATAACCCGGAGAGAATCTACAGGATTTTAGGGTAATAAAATATTTTTAACATTATGTTGCTAACTGTTTAATATAAGTATAAAATAGACTATTGTACTATCAAAAGTAACCTTTGCACTTCATTGTACATTATGATTAACGTTGTAATTTTTGTCAAATTTAGTCTAAAAGTGTAAAGTTATATACAACGCATTACCCGTTAGGATACGAATAGATCGTTTAGTCATTAATCCAGAAATTAGGTATAGAATAGAACTGACTATTAGTGGGATTTTAATTAGACTGACGAATATTATTGCTTTTTTATAGCGGATTCTATTTACATAATTTTCGAAATTATTCGATACCATAATTCCGTATATTTTTATAAACTTTTCTATTCTCTCGATTGCGACACTTTCTTCTGTGTTATACAATACAAATTGGTTATACTTTTCTCTAATTTGTGTCCTTTTTGAGACAATTTTGAATTTATTTGAACTTATTTTAGATTTTAAAACGAAAATATTTTTAATTTTTATATGAATTTGCGTAAAAGTTTTAAATATTTTTATGCAAATATTATTTTATATTTATTATTAATTAAAAAATCAATAATTTATACTTATATTTCAAAATACTATTTTAAAAATAAAATAAATGCAATGAAACTAATTGTCATATAAATGCAATGAAACTAATTGTACGAAAAGTTATTACTACTCTTATCTTCTTACTAAACATAAGAAAATAAAACAATAATTCTTTTAAAAATTAATTGCCTATTATTGACACTTTTTACTATAGTTTTTAAGTAATATATTAATACAATTTTTGTACTTTAAATAGACATAAGAAAACACTTGATAAAATTTGTTTAAACTTATTAAAGACTAATAAATATTGACATAATTGCAAAAACTACAAAAATTTTAATTTACTATTGTTTTAGAATAAAACTTGCTGTTTAATATACAAATAATTTATAAAATTAAATACAAATAAATATTAAAATTGACTCAATTTTGTTTAAGTATTTTTTATGATTTGCAAATATTTTAATTTATTATTTTTATTTTTAATAAATTTTAATGAAATAATATATAGTACATTTTATAAAATGTATTTTTAACTTACTGTTGAGTGTTGTTATAAAATATAGTAATAGTGTCATATGCCCGGAACGCTTCTTGTCGCCAATCACTTGTGGCACCGGTAGTGGCCTAACAGACATTTGTTGATACCTTATGACTGTCCGGTAGAGCTGTAGTGTGAGTTGCGTCTCCAGTTAGTGTTGGACCAAATGATATTCACATATCGATTGGCGAGAGGAAGGTTTCTTAAGTTATTTTCAATTAAGATCACTGAACACATATTTAAACTTAAGTAACCATAAACACATAAATAGATTTTAAATTATTTTATTCGCAACATATAATTCAAAATACATTTCAGTCATCCGTCTCGTTATAGAATATGCATCAAATCATTCAAAACATAACTGATATTTATTATTGAAAATACATTTCTTTTATACTTTAAAACTCACTATGAGAGGCCTTTACTTGTTCACCGCTTTAAGAAACTTGTTTACTATTTTTGAGCATTCAACACTGCTTAAAGCCAACTAAATTTTTGTTAATTTTAGCCCAACTGGGGGAGTTAGGCGACTTTGTTGCTTTATTGTTTATGCATAGTAACATAAAATATATTATAAATCAAATAAAAATGTTTACCTTTTGAACCAACAATTGCTATTTTAATTAATTTTGCCTAAAAATTATATTACCAGTTAATTTAAATAATTTTTATCAATTTTATTTTTACAATATTAACTTTGCAGCCAAAAGACCCTCTAATACCTCCGGTTGAGGCTAAAACTAATATACTAAACCTTAAAAAACTTTGAATGTTTCAAAAACAATAGTCAATTTCTTAAAACCGTGAAGAAGTAAAGGTCACTCATCGTCAGTTTAATATCACTTCTAATGACAATATATGTTATATTCATTTCTATTGAAAACAAACTTAAATTTATCTGAACTTGTTTTAGGAATAAGAATGTAATGGCTTTATTGGCGTATAACAATAATATAATATATACAGTATATAATATTGAGTAAAAGTAATAAAATTGTTTTTGATTTTTTATTTTATTTTATAAATGTGTAAAATATAATACTTATAATTAATAAAAATAATTTTTATCATTTTATTAAAAGCAAATTTAATTACGACATTACTGAAGGAAATTCTACTTTATATGACAAAACTTTGTAAACAATTAATTTATCTCAAATGAAATAAACTCTAAACTTGTTAAAACATAAAATAACTAATAAATACTTTTAACTATTATAAAATGCAAATTACAGTAATTTTAATAATTATTATTCGATTCGAGTTAATCGAAATGGATTGCGGTTTTCCAGCTCTTCCCGACTCCACTCATATTAATTTATATAAAAAACGATACGAAGAATACAGTTCTGTTGAATACGGGTGCGATTCGACTGATAATGAATTAGTCGGAGACTTGACTTTGCGCTGTATTAACGGCAAATGGATTGGAAATGTTCCCAAATGTGGTAATAATAAACAGTTTTGATTTAATTTAGTAAAAATGAATTTATTAATAATTAATAAAATTGCGTTAACAGCCATTCAGTCAGAATATCGGATTATAAGTTTGTCGGTTCCTAACACTAATACCGACGGATTTAGTGATAAATCAATTAAATTATTCGATTTAAAAAGATGTTCGAAACCAGAGTTTAGTTTAAATCTAACAAATAATCTAAAATTTCATTTTGAAGTACAATGTGAGTCACGAATCGACTATTTTTCACTAATATTCTACGGAAATGAGTTGTTTAAGAATTGGCAAGATAAAAATCTGAATATTATTGCCGAAATTCTCAGTCCTCGACAACAGTGTCTCATTAAATTATTTGAAACAATTGATAAAATTTTCCAAAAAACAAAAATCTCATTCATTTGTAATTTGAATACAAACTCGAAATTAGAAAATCTTAAAACAGTTTCAACGAATTTTAAAATTATATCATTTGAAGTTCAAACAAAACATCAAATTTCGGTCACTTTCTGTTCACTAACACTCTATTCATTAAGCAATTCGTGTGGTTTACCCGAAAAGCCTTTGCATTTAATTCGATTACAAACAGAGATATCATTCACTCTTTTCTCGTGCGAACCCGACTTCTATTTAGAGCCAATCAGTAGTCAAAAAGTAATTTGCGGCCAATCGGGCGATTGGATCAATCAATTTCCGCAATGTTTGGCCAAAACTTATTGTCAATTACCTGCAATAGATAGAACCGATTTTTACCTTAATGTTAAGTACAAAGACTTAAACTATTTGAACGGAACATCATTTGCAGAAACAGATTCCGTCGCTATATATTCGTGTCGTTCGGATAATAATAACATTATAACACTAATTGGTGACAAACAAAGAGTTTGTATTAACGGTTTTTGAGCGGTTCTCAACCAAAGTGTATCGGGAAAATTAATCTCGGTATTTTTTTAAACTAATTTTTAAAAAAATTATTCTCAATTAATATTTTTGTATTTTATTTAATCAAAAGCTAGAAATGAAAATAAAAACCAAATTTTAAGTACATATACGGCGACACCAAATGCGACAAAAACTGAATTAAGTCTAATATTTAATAAATATTAGTTAAATTAATTTGATTTTAATTACAGATCCAAACGAGTCGTCAAAATTTTCCGGTATTACAGATTATTAACATTTGCTTTTAAAATAAAGTAATCATGTTTAATTGTATAAACATAGTTTGGCTTATTATTGGAATTTTTATTATTGCCTTAATATAGATAACAAGTTTAATCGGAATTGTGTTTTACGTTTACACCAAACGTATCAAAACTCGAATCAGAAAACAGATTGAAATACAAATACGAAATAAAATATTTGACGAATACGATGACGTCGGCTCTCCTGAAAGGGAACAAATATACGACACATCCTATGAGACATTTGGAAATGATGAGAATTACTACCTTACTCTACAATTTTATGAAATTTATAAGGTTGAACAAGAAAAATGAACTAACTCAAATACTCTTTTGAATAAAAGCTAGTGTTATATTAGAAGAGCAAATTAAGTGGATATAAAACTGAAAAGTATGATTTTAATTAATTTTTTAAGAATTTAATTTAAATTTAGTTCTGCATTATATAAATTTTATTTTATATTTATTTTATTATTTCAATCAAATTTAAAACATAAAATCTGTTTATAAACGCTTTATTTATTACTTAAACAATATGTTTAAAATATTTTAATTAAAACTTTTGTTTATTTATTAAATCTAGACTAATTTAAATAAAAATTTCAAATAATATTTACATTTTATAAAAATATATGAATTTAATCATAAATGATAAAAAATATAAGCATAATAGCCAGACGCTATTTGTAACTTACAAATTAAATATATAGATATATACAATGTTACTATTTAAATGTTAGTAATTCAAATAATAACCGAGTACATGAAGTTCAAACTCACCTTATATGTATATTTAATAATATGTGAGGGAATACGGTAATTATTTATTGTAATAAAGTTCCAACAATTAAGATATACATTAAAACATTATTAACGCAATATTGATAGAACTCATAGTTATTCATTGGGAATAAATCTAAACAATAAAATCCAATGTCGGGTCCAGAAAGTCTCTCTATAAATTCTACGATTTTTAATCGATTTCTAATTGAAAGTCGATTTTGAATTATAATTGAATTCAATAAACAATAGGGTTTATGTGACCAAAAGCTAATCCAAGAGCTAAATAATTTGACCAAGAACACACTTGAGAAGACAACAATAAATGCAATTGCCATTACAAATCTAAAATAATAAATAGTGTCTTTTGCGTAAATTAAATGCATTAATAACATTAATCCAGTCGTTGATAGATAATAGACAATTGCAATAATGTATTTGAATGTATCGTTTAATTCTTTCGTTAGTTTTAATAACAAAATGTGTTCAGAGATTGCGTTCATTAGAAACGATTAACTGTTAGAACGATATTAATTGTGGCGATAATTGAAGGACTGATTAGTGGTATAGAAGTAATGATAACTAACGGCCAGAATAAGACTCGCATTAAATATTTTGTCATAATATTGATAATTAGAGCCAATCTTTTTGTATTCAAAGCATTCAATTGAATAATACGTTTGTGTTTATAATCATTAAGAAATAAAAATAATTTTGATTTATAAGTCATTTCTTGATATTGTATAATAGATCCAATTAAAATTGCAACAAGATTACAAACAAAGAAACAAACAGATATATTGGTCTGATTTCCTAATATATACAACGCATTACCCGTTAGGATACAAATAGATCTTTTAGTCATTAATCCAGAAATTAGGTATAGAATAGAACTGACTATTAGTGGGATTTTAATAATACTGACGAATATTATTGATTTTTTAAAGCGGATTCTATTCACATAATAATCCAAATCATTCGATACAATAATTCCGTATTTTTTACAAACTTTTCTAATCTCTCGATTGCGACATTTTCGTCGGTGTTATTCAACACAAATTGGTTTAACTTCTGTCTAAATTGTATTCTTTTAAAACTCATTTTTGTTTTTTAAACTTATTTTTATAAGAATTGTTTTGAATGTTTTGATTATATATTTATTATTATCTAAAAATTAACCTATATTTTAAAATTAAATATTTAAAAAAATTATTTGAAATATATTTTTGATTTGTAGCTAATAAATTATTAGATTCATCTAATTTGCAAATAAATATTTGTTTATTTTTCAACAAAAAATTGTTTATATTTTATTTAATGTGTTTTTTAATGTGTTTTTTAATGTATTTTTACGTAAACAATTCAAGTGATTATTAACATATTATTTGATAATATAGTAATGATATGTTAAAAATCAATAATTTATACTTAATGTCAAAATAAAATTTTTGAAATAAATTAAATAAATAATATTGTTGATTTTTTACTATTATTTAATGACAATTTTAATGATCTTATATTATGTATCTTTTTTGAAATGATGCATTTTACTTTTTATCTATTTTAAACTAAAATCAAACACTATATCGCACTTAACTCACGACTCAAAGCAATAAAATATCAATATATTGCAAATCTTTTTGTATTCAAAGCATTTAACCGAATAATGCGTTTGTTTATAATTATTTGTTTTTAATTTTAAAACTAACATAACACGAAAATATACATTAAAAAGCAATTATCAGTGAATTTCAAAATATTTTAAAACAACAAAAATATAAAATCTCATTTACTGTTAAAATACATAAATTAAACATGTTTTTTCTCTAGCATTAACAGTAGAATTTTTAATTTTAAAAAATAAATCAAAAAACATTTATAACAATAATAAAAATAAAATACAATTTGCAGTGAAATGCAATTTTAAATAAGTTTATAAAAATAAAATATAAAACCATTAAAAGTAAAAACGAATATTAATTAAGTAATAAATACAGTTTTCAATGTTATAAAAAGTTGTATAGAAAGTTGTTTAATTTGCATATCAATTAAACTTGTCTTTAAAATTTTGTGAATTATCAATTAATTTATTTCCAATTGTGACATATTGAAAATTAAGTATTTTTAATATTTAATATTTATAAATTTTGTTTACATTTAATTATGAAAAGAATGATTAAGATTAATCCAGTTAACCGAGTTTTATATAAATTACAGTCAAATATTTTTTACAAGTTAATTTTTTATTACCGTAATACCCCACATATAGCGGCATGCCGGTATAAAGTGAGGTTGACTTCATGCCGGTATAAGCGAAGAAAAATATTGTTTTTAACAAATGACTTTAACTTAAATTATAAAATAAATTAAACAAAAGTAAAATAATTTGCAAGAAAATGTTTAATTTTTTAAATTTTAACTTAAAATTAGACAAAAACAAATAAAAATTTAAATAAAAATTAACCCATTTATTAACTTTGCATCTATTTATTGCAACTAATTAAAAATACTAATTAAATAAAATTTTTATATTAAAAATTTTCCTCGCTTTATACCGACATGCCGGTAGAGACCTTAAAGCCTTTTTAGCAAAAATGTTTATTCTCGCTTATACCGACATGCCGCTATATGTGAGGTATTACGGTATATGAAAAACTTTTAAACACATTTAATATAATTTTTAATTAAATGATATATTTAAATTAATTAAATAAAAATTATTTTTAAGGATTTATATTTAGCAAGTCTTTAATTGATTGTCGATAAAGTCTTATAATAATATTTTTTAATTGATATTTAAAAATTTTACCGATTAAAGAATTAAATTTATTGTTAAATTAAGTTTTACATATAATTAAACATGTTTCACGAAACATAAATTTTTACTGCTAATAAGTAACTTAAAAATTAAACTAATAATATTAGAAAAATATTTTAAATATGCATATATTGCTATTTTTGTATATACCTCTAAATTGTCATGGTAATTGCAATATATTGTTAAAATGCACACAAATTATTATTAATGAACTAAATTTAATACAATTGTAAATGCAAAATTTTAACATTTACCTATTATTTAGTTGCGTATTTATTTTTTAGTTCAACTCAAATGTTAAGATTTTTATCTTTATCTATGCTAAAGGTTATAAAAATTATATTATTAATATAAAAAGTTTCTATTCTGTGTGACAGAATATGCTCAAACATCTTTAGTTTATATAATCTTTTGTTAAGTCTATTGTTTAAATAAATAGTTAAACATATTACTGTGTGATGTAGCTATAATAAAATAAATTTTCACTCATGTTATATAATGCATCGACTGCAAATTAATTAATAAATATTGTTAACAAATAAACTTACATAAATGTAAATATATTTATACTAATTTTTTTTTAATATTTAAGTTGTTAATAATTTAACTTTGTAATTTTTAACAAATTTATGTGGAATTTGACAAGTAAAATGAAATCCGCATAACTAGCTCTTCGAGGAATAATTTTGAAATAAACTTATATCGATGTATTGTTATATTAGTGTTCAAGTTAAATTATACATATTTTTAATACTTCTATTAATGATACATAAGTTATGTGTCTTATTATTTTATATAAATATATAAATTTTAACTTGGGCGCTAATATAACGATATATCTATTATATATAAATTTATTTTAAAATTAATCCTCATAAATGCAGTTATGTGGATTTCAGTTTACTCGTCAAGTCCCAAATATATTAATTTATTTAATGTTAAAAAATTAACTACCCTGATTATCAGGAGATTGTAAGCATTGGCGTATAGTACGCATTCAATAATTACCGAAAATTTAAGTTTTTGCTCGTATAATACGCATCCGGCGTATAGTACGCATAAACTGTAACATTAAATATTTTTTAAGAGTTTGAAAA
>JAQFXP010004256.1:0-10997 GCA_034693685.1 Belba bartosi
AGATTTTATTAGTAAATTTCCATTTAATTTATCTTATTAATATTATAATTCCCGTGCATTGAATAAACACTTTTTATACTTTAACTATGAGTGAATTTATTGTGTCGACGGAAGTTTGCATAATAATTACTATTTTTAAAAACAATTAATACTAAATAAAATAAATTTTTATATAATAGCCGCAAATGGGGGCGTATAGGGGGGTTTGTTTAAAACTTTTTATTACTTATACTATTATAAAAAATAAATATTACAGTGCACACTTTTGAATTCTAGAAACAAATTTTATTTAGTTTTAAATTACAGTCTATTTTTAAAACTTCAAATATATTTAATCAATAAATTTTTTCTAAAAAATTACAGTTTTAAAAACTAATATAAACTGTAATTTTAATAAATAATTTTAGTAACTTTACCAAGGGTGGAACCTAAATCACTGACCATTTGCAAAATGTTATTATTTAAAACTATAGCTAATTTTTAGTTTATTACATAATCAGCTTTTATATCTGCCAATGCGCCCAGCAAAATAAAAATATAATTATTCAAATTTTTACTCGTAAATAGATATTCCTGTACATAAGTTTAACTAGCTTTACAAATTGTTTTAAATTTATATATAAAAACCAATATTTTAATAATTTTAAAATACAGTCTGTATTGCCTTTTATATTTAAGTTAAAATAAAAAGTTAATAATATTTAAAAATTTAATTTACAGTTTATAATTATTATTTTATTTTATAAAGTTTTATTAACTATTTATTTTAACTTAAATATAAAAGACATATCAAACTGTATATTTAGATTAATAAAATATAGGTTTATTTTAATATGCACGTTAAAGCTATTTAACCTATGTACAGGAATATCTATTTAAGAGTAAAAGTTTGTATAATTATATTTTTATTTTGATGTATGCATTGGCAGATATAAAAGCTAATTATGTAATAAACTAAAAATTAGCTGTATTTTTGAATAATAACATTTTGCAAATGGTCTGAGATTTAGGTTCCACCCCTAGTTATATAAATTTTGTTTATCTTTTAACTGTAATTTAAATATAAATGAAAATTGGAATAAGATTTCAAATGTTTAAATTAAAACAAACAATTTTTTCTTCTGTTAAAATTATTAAAAATATTTAAATAAAACCCCCTCAAAACGCTCCCATTGGCGGTTATAAATTTTAAAATTATGTTTTATTTAATAAATAGTTTTTAAAAATTATAATGTCTAATTAAATTGCTGTCGACACAATAAATCATTACATAGTAAGAAATATTGCAAATAAATCTTTAACTAAACTTTACTAAATTAATAAATATATAAACTTTTTATTACCATTTATAAGACATAGATATTTTGAACAAAATAATAGTTTCAAGCACGTAGTCAGAAGCTATTTGTAAAATTACAAAGAACGTTTATATACAAATACGCGTATCACTTTATAACAGTTCTAGTAATGAGTAATGTTTAATTTACATTATTAAGTTTTTAAACATATTTTAAAAATACTGCAAATATTATTCAGTGAGTTTACAAATTAAAACTTAATGAGTTTAAGAAGTTTAATAAAAGTTAAATAGAAAAGAAGTTTAAATAAAAAAGAAGAAAATACAAAATGTGCCTTTATAATTTATAAGTTATAAATTATAACTTACAACTTAACTTATAATTTACAATAGATTAGTAATAAACTTAACAAAATACATGAATATGTGCATAGTTCTTTTATTCGTTGTTTCAATTACAATTTCTGTTTTAGAAATAAAATATTTTTTGAGATAAAAACAAAACAAAACCATTTTGGGCAAAATAAGTCAATTTATAACAATAAAGTAAAAACAATAGAACATATTAATTTATTTGGTGTTTGAACTGTATAGACACGTAGTATTGTACTGTTGAATGTACGTACAGTATGTAGAATACAATTACTTTACTTTTCAAATATTTCTAAATAACAAAAAGTATTAGTTAGTATTAAAGTATTAGTACAAAAAGTATTAAAAACATTCTAACTGAATAGGCCTGAGATAGGTTTGGCGAGTTTTTTTTAATTATATCGTTTTGTATTTTTTAATAAGCATTAAAACAAGATAACTAACACTTTTAAACTCATAATAATTAGAGACCAATGGCATAGAGTAGGCCTGGACAAAATCTAAAAGTTCAAAGTTTCAGTTAGCTTTTTTTACTGATTATTAAACAATAAAAAAACAAGTTATCTGCAGTGAATCGCGGGATTCACTGGAGATAATTTGTTTTTTATTTGTAAACAAACAGCATAAAAACTAACAGACATATTAAACACTTAAGTTTTGCGCAGAGTATAGTAGCATAGAGTATAAGTTATAACCAGCAAATTTGTATTCTAAAACTATTCTGCGATAAATGGATTTGTTAAAAATGATCATGATTGTACGATGGTTTAAACATGTGCATTTCTATTAATAGATTAAAAACAATAAAACATATTAATTTAATTCAATTATTAAGTGTTTAAACTTTAATTTTCTTTTGTTTAAACTGTATTAATCAACGTGTAGTTTTTTACTATAAGTATATAAGTTGAAGTAATATAATTTATATAAGTATTAGTTATTTGGATTCTGCAAAAGCAAAACAAATTAAACAGATCAAAATTTATGTTTTGAATTTTAAAATGTATAATTTAAAAGTTAAATCAATAATTGCCTTTTTAGCTCTAATTATTATTATTCAAATTAATTTGCCTTTTACTCAAACTGCTGCTAATTTATCCATAAAAGTACAAGGTAAGTTATTTAGCAATAAGTTATCTAATTTATTATAATCATAACGATTTTTTACGATAATAAGTTTAGTAGCGGTTCCCTAAGAATGTCTTAACCAGAGATTGTAAAGGTCGGCCGGTCCAGGGGAGATTAGGGGAGAGATTTTTCTCAAAATTTTGGCCAAAAACCTAGGGTTGGGATCAGGTAAAGGATTTTTCCAAAAACGATCAAAAAACCTATATATTTATGACGAAAGTTTGCTTAATTTAACTGGATTTAAACTGGATTTAAACTAAATTTAACTAAATTAACTGGATTTAAACTGGATTTAGCACCAATTTAGGGAAAATTTTCTAATTTTGGGCAAAAAACCCAAAATATTTTTCGGCCGCCTTGGGCGGGCGGCAAAACGTCGAGGGGGGGTACCTTTTCTCGGACCAAATGCTAGGGGGGGGGGGGATAAATCCAAATTTTCAAAATCAGGGGGGATTTTTGCCTGATCCCCCCCTTCACAATCCCTGGTCTTAACTCACAATACATTTACATTTCGATTCTATTTACTTTTAACTTTTTTAACTTATTATTTATTTGAGTAATGTTATAGTAATCAAATTTTTTTTATTAATTAACTTATTTAAACAAATTATTTATTTTTAAAATTAAACAAGTAAAAGTTGACTAAATAAAATTTAATTACTATAATATTACTCAAATAAATAATAAGTTAAAAAAGTAAAACATAAATAGAATAAAATTGTGAATGTATTCTGAGTTAAGATATTTTAAGAGAACCGCTACTAAACTTATTATCGAAAAAAAATCTTCATGATTATAATTTTTATTAAAGTTTAATTTAGATAAATTTTATCAAAATAGATCATTTTTATTCGAAAAATACAGTAATGATTATAATTGTTATATGTGAGACTGGTCGAGTGAAATGATATTTGCATAATTACATCTGTGAGGAATAATTTTAAAGTAACCTCGTTATATTAACGCTCAAGTTAAATTATACATATTTTTAGTGCAGTCTATTAATGAGACATAAATAATGTGTAGTATTAATTAATCAATATAATTTAATTCAAGCGCTAATAACTTTAAAATTACTCCTCAAAGGGGCAGTTATGCGGATTTCACTTTTCTCGACCACAGCCACATATATTAAATTTACTCTATTTAATTAAAAAAAATTATTTTTAAACATTTTAAAACAACTAGATGAAAAATATAACAATCACGTTGGCTGTATAAGTAAAAATAACAAATGTAACTTACGTAAGGATATACCATGCTGTAATGGCTTAATATGCACAATGAATGAACGGAAAACAAGTCGAAAATATGGAAAATGCAAACAAGCATGTTCAAATGTACTAGAAACGTGCGGAGAAAGTCAACCATGTTGCGAGAACTTGACCTGTGACCCCGATCCAACCATTTCAACCAATCCGGGTATTTGCAACAATTGTCGTCTGAGTGGTGACTGTTGTGGTGGAACACTTGGTCATCAATGCTGTAGAGATCTAATGTGTAGCTCAACTGACGCGACTATATCTGGTATATGTGGACCCGTATGTAAAATGGAAACTGAGTCGTGTGGAGGCAGTGACGGAACCTGTTGTGAGAATCTATATTGCAATGGACCAAATTTTTGCACTACTACACCTCCCTGTCCCGAAGTTAATGATGTTTGTGGTGGCTCACAAATGATTCAATGCTGTCCAGATCTGACTTGTTCTAGCACTAATCCAACAGTAACGGGTATGTGTCTCGATTGTGCTGCCATTGATACAAGTTGTGCAAGCAAAACTTGTTGTCCGGATTTGTCCTGCAACCCATCGATGATTTGCCAAACACCGGTGCCCTGTGCAAATCAATATGAATCATGCGCTGGCCCTCAAATGATTCAATGCTGCTCTGATCAACACATTTGTTATGATGGTAGTGATACAGGCTCAGGTTATTGCAATAATTGTAATGGTGATGGTCTTTCATGTTTCCCAGGTGGCCTATTGTGTTGTTCAGGATTTATATGCAATCCTGTAACTTTTTTGTGCAATCCTGAAGCTTTATTAAAATAAAAATTTTAATTTATTGCTCAAGAAAGTGTGCAATTTAATTATCAAAATAATAATTAACTTGAAATTTTATCAGGTTGCAATTTAGAAATTTATCTTGTTTTAAACATTTATAGATTTTGCATTAATTTGCAGCTTGGTTTAATTTAAATTTATTTTTTAAGTTTAAAAAAATTTAAATTTGCACATTCGCTTGTAAAAATTATAATGTTAAAAATTATTATTGTATTTTGATATAATTTTAGTTTAGCATTTACCTTTTATTTAAAATAAATTGCACATTTATTTGTAATAATTATTGTGATTTGTTAACAATTCATTAAATTTGTATTAATTAAAAACATTTTAAATTTTGTTTTTAAAAAAGTCAATTTAAAAAATCAACATTTTAATATAAGCAATTACTAGTGACTATGCATGGATTCAAGATGGCGGCCATTTCATTGTAATACGAGCGGTAATGAAAAATTTAATTTATAGAAAAAAAATTTTTTCATATAACCCCATGTTAAATAAGACTTAATTTATGTCCAAAATGGCGTCCATCTGACATCTATTTTTTTAACTTGCGTCTATCTATCAAAAAATTCCTCAGATGAGTTTTTCGGTAAATATTAGTCACAATACAGTGCCAGGATGTATACCGAACCTAGATTTCTGGCCGAAATTCGGCGGAAAAGAAAATATCTATCATGATTAGCAAATGGATTTTGATTGCACTCCTGCGCGAGGGTGATTACCAAAGTGGCCGTAGCTAATTACCAGAGTCTTTAGCGTTACAATATTTTAAGTGAAATTTTAAAATAATTTTGATCACATTACAGTGCGAAGATGTTTACCAAAGTAGCCGTGGCCCCTTACCTGATTCTTTGGCGGTAAATTTTGCCAAATATTTTCGGTAAAATATTTCCGGAATTTTTCTCGATTTTCCCGAATTGTTCTCAATTTTTTTTAAATTAAAAAAAAATTCTCAATTTTCGAAGTTTGCTGTTATTTTAAACATATTTTAAAACAAAAACCGGATATTATTTTATTGTTGCAAGTATTTAAAAAGTCAAATTTTTTTCTCTAAAAATATTATTATTATTTAAGCATTATCATAAAAAACAAAAATTTAAGAAAATTTTCTACCCTGATTCCACGTGGATTGGCCGACTTTCTCGATCTATGGTTTAGACTAAACCTTAAAATAAAAATTATTTAAAATAGTTTCCTTAATTGTTTTTATATTAATGAAAAGAGAATTTTAAATTAAGTTTATATTTCAATTAAAATATAAATTTTTGGTTTAAATGTTTGTATTTTATTTTTAAATTTAATACCGATTTAAACGACGCACCGACAATATAACAGTTTAAAGAAACACATATTGCCATCTATTGTGTAAAGTTGTTATTTTTCCAGAAATGAGCAATGAAACTAGTTTTAGGGGGGATTTAGTTATTATTAAATTAAACATTCTATTTAATTTTCATGATTAAAATAAAAATAATTCAATTAAATATATTAATTTTATTTTATTTTTAAGTGTAATTTATTTTGACTTTATTTATGCTAAATATATACATTACTTCCCCTTACTTATCTCTGATGTACGCTATAGTCAGTAAAAACTGTAGTTTTTATTAATTAACGTTTGATTAAGTGATAAAAATTCTGAAATTTTTGTCAATTTTTAATTGATTTCTATATAGTGTGAAAACTAAACGCCTTTTTAGCGAATGCTTGTAATGTATATTCATTGTGTTATTCATGGGTTCAGACGTAACTCAATCCATACAAACATTGATATCAGACATATTCACGTCTGGATATGGATTGTCATCACTAACTATCAATTCAATACACTGAAACATCAGTTAATGAAAATCATTATTAGAATTAATTAATTTAAATAATTATAAAATAAAATAAGTTTTAAATTTCAATAGAAATTTAGATTTTATTTAATTAATTCCAAACATAAAACTGAATTAAAAATATATTTAAAACATAAAAACATAAAATTGTTTTAAAAAGTAAATATTTTGTTTTATTATTATTAAAAAAAAGTTATTTTAAAAATTATATTTTATTTAAAAAATTTCAAATAAATCAATTTTAAAAACATAAATATAGTTATACTGTATATCTAAATATTAAAAACAAATGTGAATTATTGATAAAAGTAAAAATATTTTTGTTGTAAATAATATTGCAATACATGGATAACATAAAGGTCGGAAAAGTAATAAACTTATTGTTAATTAAATTAACTGAGTTTCTAATTGATCAATATTTAAGTTTTAAAATTTCAATTAAGCCTAATCTACAATATTGTAAATAAAATTATTTCTATCAAGAAAATAGCATTGGGTAGATTTGTTGAATGTTTAGAATGTTTAAGCTTAGGCGGGTGGCGCAGTGGTAATGTGTCCGCTCTCTAACCCTGAGTTAGTGGGTTCGAACCCCAGCTGTGGCAAGAATTTTTTCTGAGAAAAGATTCTAGGCGTGATTTGAGGCTAAAATGACTACGGGCCTTACAAAGGGCCGTCTACTGGTAGTATACGCTAGCTTAATATCCACTAATCTACGTATACGGAGCGTTCAGGTGTGTGCTCTTAAAACTGTGACACTATCCTCGTCACCATATTTAGCGGTAAAGTGACGATTCCTGGCCTCACTACTAGTTTTGCAGAAAGAAAGGCTTCGGCCTATGAGTGGTAGTAGTAATTAAACGTTGTAATTTTAAAACTAGGTTATATAATACAGCAGAAATTGTGAAGGGGAAATTAAGCAAAAATTCCCCTTGATTTTTAAAATTTGGATTTATTCCTCCTCCTAGAAAAGGTACCTCAATCGATGTTTTGCTGGCCGCCCTTGGCGGCCGGGAAATTTTTTGAATTTTTTCCTAAAATTAAAATTTTTTTTCTAAATTGGTGATTTAAATCCAGTTCAAACCCAGTTAATTTAGCTAAAATTAATTTAAATCCAGTTAAATTAAGCAACATTTAATTATAAATATATATATGTTTTTTGAGCGTTTTTGGAAAAATCTCTCCCCTGATCCCCCCACCTTCCCTGGGTCGGCCGACCTTGGCAATTCTTGTAATACAGTAATGCAATAAGCTAATCTAAAAAATTAATTACTATTTTTAAAGTTAAACAATAAAAATTTATTTTTAAAAATTATAATCAGATTTGCTAAATTTTTTAATTTAAAGCATTTGTTATTTACATTTTTTAAATTTAATTAACATGTATTAAAAATTTTAATTTCAAAGAATATCTGCACTGTCCTATTCGGTCAGTTTTAGAACATTGTAGATCAATGTTTTTGTTTGTTTAATGACGAGTTTAGTGTCAATAAACACTTTTTATGCTCTAACAATTAGGATATTTATTCTGCTCACAAGCTTTTAAAAGTCTGTTATGTAATTTATTACCTAATACCAACGCAAAAAATAATTTTTGATGTTTCAGGTGCCAATGGAGGTGTTCAAGGAGGTTTGAGCAAATTAGATTGGAATCACTATAAGTTTAAGCATTAATGTAAAGTGTAGCCTGAGTGGGCCAACGGTAAAACGTTTGCCATTAAATTTCATAGTTAATGGTTCAAATCTCGGTTTTATAATATTTTAATTTATTTTATATTTATTTCAAATTTTAATATATAATAATTTACAGTTTTTGATTCATTATAAATTATTTTATTTTGTTAATATATATTTTTAATTTTAAAGTAATTTATAGTTTTAACAAATAAGTAATTTTTTATATGTTTAATAGATAATTTTTAAATTTATTAAATTGAAAAAACATTACAATTATTATATACATATTAAATTATTAATTTTTTTAATTTTATATACAAATGCAAAAATATGTCAGAAATTTATTTTATTTATTATTTAAATTATTTTATTAAATAAAGAGCAAGAAATAATTAATATGTAAACAATATACAAAAATAAAATATAAACTGTAAACAAAATATTTTTAAAAATTTAAATAATCTATTAAACATTTAACACATAATTTATTTGTTAAAACTGTAAATTACTTTGAAATTAAAAAATATATTAACAAAATAAAATAATTTATAATGAATTAAAAATCTTTAAATTAAAATATATTCTAATTTGAAATAAATATAAATTAAATGAAAAATAAAATAAAATATTATTAAACCGAGATTTGAACCAGTAACTTTAAGATTCAACAGCAAACGTTTTACCGTTGCGCCACTCAAGTTATACTTTTTACTAATGGTTACACTTATAGTAATGCCAATCTATTTTGTTCGAACGCCTCTTAAACACCCCCATTGGCACCTGAAACATTAAAATTTATTTTTTGCGTTGTTATTAAGTATAAAATTATATAACAACTTTTTAAAAGCTTGTGAGCAGAATAAATATCCTAATTGTAAGAAATATCTCGACTAAATCTTTAATTAAACTTTACTAAATTAATAAATATATAAACTTTTTGTTACTATATGTTTTGAATAAGATAATATTTTCAAACGCGTAGTCATAAGAACGTTTGCATATACTGAGACGCATATCACTTTTTAACAGGTTTACTAATGGATAATGTTTAATATTTACATTATTGTGTCTTTTAAAACATATTTTTAAAATACTGCAAATATTAATTAGTTGTTAATTTATTGTTAAAATTTTTATTGTTTAAGAAACTTAATAAAAGTTAAATAGAAAAGAAGTTTTGAATGCAAAATGTGCTTTTATAATTTATAACAATAGATTAGTAATGAACTTAACAAAATACATAAAAATGTGCCTGGTTTTTTTATTTGTTGTTTCGATTACAATATGTAATTTAGAAATAAAAAGTTTTTTGGCAAAATAAATCAATTTATATCAATAAAGTAAAAACAATAGAATATATTATTTTATTAGGTGTTTGAACTGTAAAGACACGTAATATTCAACAGCATATAAGTCGGAGTTATATAATATATTTACGTATTAGTTAATTAGATTCTACAAAAAAAATAAACAAATTAAATCAACAATTATTTTTTAAATTTTATAATGTATAAATTAAAAATTAATTCAATAATAGCATTCTTAACTTTAATTATTTTTCAAATTAATTTGCTTTTTAATCAAACTGCTGCTAATTTATCTGCTAAAGTACAAGGTGAGTTATACTGAAATAAATTTTGTTATTTATTAACCGACAAATTATAATAAGTTAATTTTTGTAAAGGGCTAAAACATTTATTATTTAACAGAGTCGTATGCATCTCATAGTTCAAAAAAGTTAATTAACATTTTATACCATTTGCTAAGCATACAAAAACAGTATATCTGCAGTGGCCCGCCTAAATATTTTCTCCTGTTGTAAGTAAAAAGCTTAAATATCTTCCCGTTATTAAAAAAAGAAACCTATTGTAAATAAAAAGATAAAAAATTTTCTCGCTATTATTAAAGAAACTCAAATATACATACTATTAATAAAAAATTTTTCATTGACCTCTCGTTGCTAATAAACGGGCTCACTCTTTTCTCGCTATTATAATAAAGATAATGATTTTTTCCAGTTGTAAATAAAGAAATTAAAAATTTTCCCGCTATTAATAAAAAGGCTCAAACCTAAATTTTTTTCTTCCGCTACTAATAATAGGCGAGCTGCCGCGGGGGGGGGGGAGGGGGGAGGGGGTCCAGATCAAATCTATATATACAATTTTTCTTTAAAAATGTATTAAAAAGTATATATTAAAAAATACAGTAAATGTTTTGAAGTTAGTTTGTATTTGTTTTTGTCAAATCCATCTGGATAAATCGTAGTAAAATAAGAGATGATATAGCTAGAAACTTTAAATATATTTAAAATATAATATTCAATAATTTTTTAATATTTATATTTTATACCTCATATCCCTTAAAGTAGTCGACAATAAACCAATTGAAACACGAAAATCCAATTTTGTTACCTTTTCTCTGTCCGAGTCGTTCATAAATTACTAAAAACTAAAAAAAACATTTACTTTATTTAATTTTCATTTTAATTAAAAAATGGGTTTTAAAAAATAAAATGATAGAAATGAAATAATTTGGTTAATTTAAACAATAATAATATATAGTGTTGATTAATTTTGACCAATGAAAATATAGATTATAAAGTTTCTAGATATATATTAG
>JAQFXP010004257.1:0-10995 GCA_034693685.1 Belba bartosi
ATATATTGTTCTTATATGCTTAGCAAATGATATAAAAGTTAACAAACATTTTGATTTCTTATCTTTAAATCGTCTCTGTATATTATATTAGAAATAAACTTTAACTTTATGTCATTTCCATAAAACTAAATATTAAACTAAAAATATATTTATTGTTTGAAAAGTTGACATAATTTCTATTGAGTTATTCAATGACATTCACATTCAATATTAGATAATTTATTAGTTTTTATTGAACATTTCATTAATGATTAAAAGATTGTATTTATAGTTTTAAAAATAATTTCTAATATAAAATAATTAATATTTAAAATATTGAATTTGAAATTTTTAAATTTTTGAATTATCTCGGATTTTTACCTTAGTATAAAACTGTTTAATAAATTTTTTATTTCATTTAAGTTTCTATACATTAGTTTCATAATAGTTTCTATACATTACATAAATAGTTCTTATCGGCAAATAAATTGATTAAATTCAATAAATAAATAAATAAATCCGTTTGTCGAGATACAATTGCAATTTTATTTTAATAGTTTAATTGTTTTATTTATGCTTACCGTATCCTCTGACATATAATTGCCGCAATTATAAGTCATTTTCAGACAAATTGAGACATTTTTAATCAAAATCTATGCAATTGTATCTAGGTATAATTGCACCTTGGTCAAAAACTTAGATTTTATTGCAAAAAATTATTATTTGAAATTAAATTATCTTATAAAAATAATGTACCTTAATCTAAATTAATAGTTTTAACTAGTTACCAACTTTAAATCAGTTTAAAAGTTTGAAAAATGTGTTAAGTAAACACAATTGCAAAAATGAAATAATTATGCTTGTTGAGTTCATGTTTTATCAAGAATGCATTAGATTCTACCATTTAGAATTTAATATAATCAAATATATTATAAATTAAATATTGTTTTTAATCAAAATTACACAAAAACAAACAAAATATATGATATTGAACTAATTCTAAACTATGTACAATTATAAATAGCAAAAATATATTTTGTAATTTTGAATAAAATTGAATCTAAAATGTGATGCAATTGTACTTACTAGTTAGATATAATTGCACTTTGATCAGAAACTTAGATATAATTGCCGCAATTATATGTCAGAGAATACGGTAAGATTTGTAAGTTTTTATTTATACGTTTTTAAAACTTTATTAATGCAATAATATAAACAAATTGTTTGTCAATTAAAATCTTATATTTATCTAATTACGTTTGTGTTTATAATAATTTTGTTTAATTACTAATTCTAAAAAATTTTATATTTATATATGAAAAATTGATATAAGAACAAGTTTAAAATTGTAATCAAATAATTAAAACTTTAATTAACAAATTATTTATTATTATAATTATATTTTGCTGGTACAGTTTCTAACCGGTATGAAGCCTAGATATTATAAATTATTATTTTTAACAGTAGACACCGCAAGGTGTCTGTGAAGTACATACTCTGGGAGATAGCGAGGAAAAAGGTTTTGTAGGAAAAGGGAAAAAATAGAAAAAAAGAATAAGAGAAAAAAAAATAGTTTTTAATAACTAGGCCTGCCCGCTTATACCCAACTTTCACATTATATTTTTAAATTAATTAAAATAACTCTTTAAATTTAGCAATAATTAATTAATTAATAATTTAATACTCGAGCGCTTTCGTTCCCTTTAGAGCCTTTATTAAGAGTTGTGATAATAAATAAAATATTAATTTAAATTGAGTTTATTTTGATTATTTAAACAATAGTTGAATTCACATGTTTTTCGTAATAATGTAGTTCCAATTGCAATCCACTTAATTCCACTGAAATTAGACGTGAAATCTTTTTATTATTTGCGATTCATAAACTTTCCGATTAAATCAATTGTCTACACTTTTAATATTTTTCGAGTCTTTATAAATTTATTATATAATTCCCTTTATGGCAGTAATCTATGATCGGAGACATGAGGGAATACTTATTCTGTGCATATCTTTTGTTCATCTAATTTATTCTCAAAAATGACTTAAAATTTAAGTTAGTTTTAATTTAATATTATAAGATTTACGGTTATTCAATATTTCATTAATTAAAATTGTTAACTATTCCGCTTTTCAGTGAATTTATGACTACGTAATGTTGTAAATTTTGTGGAACGATTTACAGTTTAAGTTAATTTTTAAATTAATTTTTAATTTAATATTATAAGATTTATGGTTATTTGATATTACGATAATATAATTACTAAAGATTTTGTTATTCTGTATTCTTGTAATGATTCAAGATATACAAGATACAATAAATATTATGTGTTGTTTGATTAGATGGCCAAGAGATGTCATACTGATCGACATTTATTATCAACTGTAGTGCTCTAAAAGGCATAAACGTATAGCGAATTTATTCCGTTAGCTCAGGAACATGTCTCCACTTAAAACTATTTCTTAAGCGGATAAATGCAATACTGCTGATATAAGAGCAGACAAAACATTAAATAGTTATAATAATATTATTTATTTCTAATTTATTAATATTTATTAAAAACTAAGTTTATCAAGATATATAAACTGTGCTTTGAGCTAGAAAATAGATATTTACCTTTTTGGTAAAATTAATTATATATTACAATATTTTCTCATTCACTTAAGAAAAAAATTCTCAATTTTAGTTCAATTGGTAATTAATTAAAACAATTTAGTCAATTGTATGATTTGTGCAATTGTGCAATTAACCTGCGCTATATTTACAACAAACTTTTAATATATATATATTGACTTGCACAAATTCTAATTCAATTTATTGATATTTGGCCATGCACTTTTAGGTTATGTTTAGTGAAATTATTTATCATTAATTTATATACATTGTTGGTTAAAAATATTATTTGGTTTGTATTATTGTAATATCTGTTTAACATTTTATTTATTTTCAAGTCAATTAAATTTAAACGGGCATTTTTAGCAGTTTCCGGTTACCCCTTGTTACAATTTTCGGTTTGAGCTTTATAAATTTCC
The DNA here is from genome assembly GCA_034693685.1 of Belba bartosi. Taxonomy (NCBI): domain Eukaryota; kingdom Metazoa; phylum Arthropoda; class Arachnida; order Sarcoptiformes; family Damaeidae; genus Belba; species Belba bartosi. The sequence continues at coordinate 3,010 of JAQFXP010004257.1, forward strand.
CAATAATTGTCTGATAAATTTTCTTCTTGCTAAAAACAAATTTGAAATTACAGCTTATTTTGCAAATTGAAAAGTTAGTTTTTAAAATTAATTAACATTTGTAATTTTGTAAATTATTGATTAAATTATCGAATTATTGATATAAACTCAATTTAATGAATAATTTATTTGAGTTGTCGTCACTTTCTTTTCAATTATATGCTTTGAATGTGAGCAAAGAGAGGGGGCTATTGAGTAAACTAAACTGTTTAGTTTGCTTAAATCTCTGCATTGCATTTATTATAATAATTTCTTAATAAAACATATATTAAATATTTAATTTGTAATTTATAAATTAAAAGTAATTTTTTACATTAAATTAATTAATACGTTTGTATTATTGCAATGCTTGGTTTTTAATTTATCTATTTAACACTTTATTTATTTTCTGTTTAATATGCTTAAAAATACTTTTGCTTGAAATAGAATATTTTGACTTAAAGTTTCAATTAATAATTTAATACTTTTGTTTAAAAGTAGTAAAGACGTAATTGTTAAATAATTTTAAATTTAAAAATTTTGTTTATTGCTGTACACACATTCTGAAAGGGTTTTAAACTATAAAATAAAATTGAAATTAATTTTTATAATATTGAAGAATTGCTATTATGCAAAACTAACAAAAAGCAAAACTATTTTAATCGAAATTTCAATCTCAATCACATTTTGCCATTTGAGTAAAATTCCATTTTCTTCAAAACATATTTTATGCCTTTTATTACCCAATCATATGCAGACTATTCTGTCAAAAGTTCAGACATTCTCAGTTCAAAGAATATTTGGAATTTGACTTTAAATCTATCTTTTATCAAATACTTCATTGGCGTAAATCTTAAGATTAGGGTTACTCTCATTTTAAGCTACTTCTAAATAATTCTTTTAAAAATCTCAATTGATGGATTTTACAAACATGTTAAATTTTTAATTTAATTAAACTTTAAAGTTTAAATATATATATATATTGAAATTTAAATCAATAATAGTAAAATATATTTGATATATAAATTTTAATATAAATGACTAAAAATTAAAATTTATTGAAGAATATTAATAAATTAAAAACTATTTACTGTAAATTTTAAAAAAGTAATAGCGAACTAACAATGCTGAATTAACAAGTTACTTTATTAATTCAAGTCACCCTTCTTTCGTCTTTTGTATCTCTTCAGGCCTTTAGTTTCAACTTTGATTGAGTGCTTCTATGGATGCATTAATCGATTGTAATTAGTTTTTATGTTAATTCTTTCGTTAAATTAATTCAATACATGTGTCTTCTAAATGAGCGAATAGTGTAGATGTGATGAACGGCTTCTGTTTTATTCAATAATAAACTTAATCTATTCAAAGACTATTTTTTCATTCGTTTCATTTGTAGCACAAGATTTCTCTATTGCAAGAGTTTGTATGAATAGAACACATGCAGTGCTTACTGTATATCGGGTGACAATCCGACAATTCAATGATCTGGTTAAAAATGTGGACATTTTGTTTTGGAAATTGTTTTCTTATTATAAATTTTAAAATATAGATCAATGCAGATGTGGTAACAGATCTACTCAAGTATAACTAATTAAAAAATAATAACCTTTTAGTAATAAATCGAATAAGCGTTTAATTGATTAAATAATTAAATGCTGAATGCATTAGTATTAAAGTGATGGTTTTGGATCAGAACTGGTATGCATGGTGCCATTGTGGAAGAGCACTAGAGATGCGATACATGAATTCGATCGCAAGTTTGCTGCGAAAGCCTTTGATTGACAATCTTAATGATTGTGCGTAACTCACTGTAAGGGCTACTTCGCAGGCGGAGCCGATTCAAACTTAGACTCAAGATTGCTATGGATTGCCATCGCATCCACACTATTCACTATTCACTACATTTTACTCTATTCCCTATAAACTGACGAAACGTTGAAGATTTAAGATTGAAAATATTTTAGTCTCAACTAAATGTTAAATAACTCATCGAATAACTCAAATATTTACTAACAAATTAATTATTGATTTATGCCTTGTTTGCCGTTTTTAATAAATCAGTTATTGAATGAATTGGTTTGGATAAGAATGTGTGGATTAAAATAAATTCTAATTGATCAAATCACTATTTACTCTCATTTGTAAATAGTGTTGGTTTTACTCTCAATTCACTCATTCAAAGCCGTATTTACAAAACAATATTTATTTTAACCGTTTGATACATTTGATAAATTAGTGATTAGACTAATATAATGTTCTAAACGCTATTTCCATTAATTTGTTAACATACTATTAATTGAGAAATTAATCACAATTTCATCATTAAACCAATGATTTTGTTAATTACATCAAATATGATCTATATTCTCATGTATTACTAATTATAAGGTATGTCATATTTTTTCAATTATAACTTTGGTATTAAATAATCCAATAATAATGAGTAATTTATAAAATATTATTTTATTCTTTTACCATATTATGTACAGTAGTATACTATACAGTACTGTACAAGTATAACAGTATAACAGCATAACAGTATAATAGTTTTATGACTCAATTTATTTTCATTTTGTTTATTTTTTTTACTGCTTATCGTTTGATTTTATTCTATAAATAAAATTGATTTTATTGAATATCAGAGATATTTTCGGGAAAAAAATTTAAAAACATTTCTCAAAATAATAGTGACTGAAAATAAAGGCAAATTTAATCGATTTAGTAGTTCATTAATTTAATGGATTTTTCAATTTGCTTGGATAGACAAAACTGTTTTGAAACAACATACTGTATTAATACATTGTTCACATTATTGTGTATTTGTAAATAACAACTAACTATGTGTTGTTTGTTAACAATAATTGAAATTAATTAATAGAAATTAACAAATAGTTTGATAATTGGCAATGGATTACATCCGACAATTCGATATACGTCTGGAAAAGGAGATGTATTACGCGGGCGAAACACTCTCGGGTCACGTCATCCTCGACACGACCGAGAATTTCAAACTCAAAGGTATTTTAGATGTTTTCACTAATAGAGATGTTTCCGATTTTTCAATTAATTTCAAACAATTGTTTCCATTTTGAAAACAAAAATCAATTTTTGATTATTTAGTTAAGAATGAGATTAACGAATAAAATAAATAACTTATTGATTATTGCATATATGACTTCAACTAGTGTTTGTCAACTGGTTATAGATATTCTATATTTTATTTGTTGAGAAAATTCTATTCAATATATTGTTGCAAAAAATCAATGGTTTTTTTATCAATCAGAGAATCGATTTATTGATTTTTTCAATTATAAACTACAAATATTGCATGTACAGTACATATAAATTCTATTTCTTTTGATTTGTAAATTTGATATATTAAGGTTTTACTGTTTTATAAAAATCAAAATTTGTTTTATATTTCATTAATATATTTTCAATTAATAGCTATGTTTTAATGTGCATTAAAATGCAATTAATTGCTTATTTTAAAATCTATTATCATCAAACTTAATTTTTATAAAAACAAATTTATTCGATCTGGTTAAATTGAAATGGCTAATATTAGGAAAAAAGTTGTCATAAAAGCAATGTTAGAATTGAATTGAAATTTGTTTTATTTAGTGTTTTTTTCATTTTTTTTTTTTTTGCATCGGAGAGCAATTCAAGCAATTCGTCAAAATTAAACTCAATAGAAGTCATTTGTTTGATGTTATTCTACAGAATCTGAAAAATCATTTATATCCAGAATCTACTCAAAGTTTAACAAAGAATAGGAATTGCATTGAAAAGTCGTCGTCTTTCGCCAATACACTGATGTGTCGTATATTGCGTTTTTTAGCCAACAATTCAATGTTAGAATCAATTTAAACTGAACTGACTTCACAACTAATGCAATATTTATTCGATTGTTTTTTCCGATCGAAACTAATTCGAATTAGAAGAGCAGATGAGAAATGTAGTCTCTATGGAAACTATACCTTCTTCTTGATTTAAAAGCGTAAAACATGAATATCTATTGATGCGAACCTTTATTAGCTTTATTACATATATTACAATGTCTGCCACGACTAGTACAGTATATATAGCTTCTACTAAAGTAGTACCAGTACTGCACAGTGTATAGCACAGACTATTATAGCGTTGTTTAGTTTAGTTTAGTTTAGTTCTGAATGACACAATTTTTTAAATAAATTAATCATGTTTTGTTATTCAAACACAAAAACTATATAATAATTAACATTTATTTTTTTTAATTGTTTTGTTTTTAAATCAAATTTAGTTTTCATTGTTGACAACATTTTTTAATGAGAGAACAACAAAATCTTTAACTAATCAACACTTTAAGTAATTACTGTTTTAGAATATATGAAAACAATTTTTTATTTATACTTTAAACTTTATTATTAAATTTTTAAAATTGACCAGTCAACAATTTAAATTTTTAATGATTGCTAGAAAGTAGATAATTTGAACTAAATATGCAGAACAACATAAGACTAATTTGTTTTAATTTTTGTATTTTTTCTAGTATCAGCTTTTCATTAATTAAATACACAATTAGCAATTACGGTTTAATTTTATAATCATGTTTAAACTAATGTCATTAATTAACTACATTAATTCTATCATAAATAATTTTAAACATTTAATTCCTAGATTTCATAAATAATTTATATGTAAAGATTAAAATCGATTATTTCAGACTTTTTCAAATGTTTTCAAAAAATCAAATAAGTTAAATATAGAATTAATAAATATATTAAACTATTTTTGAAACTACACATAATTTTATTGAAGTTAAAAATAAAACAATTATATAAATATTGTCATTAATCTAATGATAAGACAATTTAATTAATTGTTTGTAAATAAAATACAACAATTTTTATATAATTTTGAAATCGTTACTATTATATCTTTGTAATTTTTTGTATTTAATTAAAACAAAACTAAAACACAAAACACATATAATATTTGAATTTATATTAAATGTTTTGCTAAATTTTAAGAAAATTTGACGAATTCTGATATTATTGCTTAAACTCAATAATAATAAATTAGGTTTGAAAAGAAATCGCATTTTATTTTTTTAACAATAATTTATAACTTTATTTTTAAAATTTAAATTAAACAATTTTGTTGCAATATTTTAGTAGATTTTAACTTAAAGTTATAAAAAGAATTGCCAGAAGATAAGATCACTTTTTTGTTAACATATGGAAACTTATTTTTTCTAATTTTAAAAGGTTAAGAAACAGTTTTTTTTATTGAGAATGATTTTGCAAAAATGTGAAAGCAAAAATATTTTGTAGAATGTACTGTAGAATTTATACTTAAGTTTATTTAAATTTACGGATAGTTTACTTATTTACTATTATTTAATAAATTTACTTTAGTTAATATTGGAAGTTAATAATTTTTCATGTTTGTTTTAAATAAAATTTAATTTGACCAAATTTAATTAAGTTAATTTTAATTTCAGCTAAATTAAGTTAACAATTAAGTAGTTTTTATAATATTTTTATGTAATTATTTTTAAATATTTCCTTTAAATTTTAAAACATTTTTTTATTTTAAATTATTTTAAGTAATAAAAGAAAAATGTTGATGTTTTATTTATTGTTGCGATTATCCATTAATTTTTTAATGTATCAATACTATCATATATTTTTATTTTTATTTTTAGAATATATTTTAATTTTATTCAATTTGTTAACAAAATACAAAAATTTATGCTTATATTAAATTAGTAATAATTTTGATTGCTTTAATCAAATTTTATTCTTTTATAACTTTTTGCACTAATACATTTTTCTATCGATAATATAAAAAGTAGATTTTTTATAACGAATAACGTTAAACGAAATCAAAATATTTTTAAAAATTATTTATTACTAATGCATTGAAAATTAACTATTTCAATTATCTCAGCGAAACATAGTTCAGCAATTAAAATATATTTGCAAATTTATTATGTATTGATTAATTTTAATTAAAAATAAATATTTAAAGTATTTTTGTATATTTGTATTATCTTTTTAAATAATACATAACTTTTTTGTAACTATTTATAAAATTTTATTTAATTATAATGTGTAAAGTTATTTTATAAAATTAATTTGTAAATTATTATAAAATTAAGTTTTTCAATTAAAACAATTAATTTAGGTTTTGTTATTAATTATTTTTAAATTAAAAATATTTTTTAAATTTTAAAACAGTTAAAGTTAAACTTATGCTAATGAAACGATCTATTATGTGATTATTATTTTAAAAAATTATAAATTTAATATAATTTATTTAGAATTTAATTTGTTAATTTTAACAAAATAAAATATTTTCCAAATAAATTAGCAAAAATTTTAATTATTATTTAATTAAAATAATTGAAGACATTTATATTATTTATCTTAATTTATTGAATTATATGTGATTCCAGTTTTATACTTTTGTATGAATATTTTTTGTTTTTAAAAATTTAAACTTGTAGCAAACTGTAACTTGTAATTTATTTTAATTAAACAATAAATTGCATTTTTAACATCACATTTTACTTTAATAAAATTTAATAATAAATTAAAAAATTAAATAAAAATTATAATAACGTTAGCAAGAATTTTTTGAATTATTAAGTTTTTAGCTATAAAGTAAGTTTTGAGAAATGATGCATTATTAAATGATTAAAATTACTTAGAATTAAATGTTTAAAATGTCTGTTTTAAACTAATAATTAGACAATGTTAGACAAGGTTTTTAAATTTTAAATTAATTTTAAGCTTTTGTTTAAGTAATATAAAAAATGATTTGATTGTTAATTACAATAATAAATAAACTTTATTATAAAAAATTATAAAAATTAATAACTAATTGATTTGCTTTTTGTAACTATTATAGTGACTATTAAAGGTATAATAAATAACTATTTTTCAATGCCTTATTAATAACTTATCATAATCAGTTTAAAATTAAAATTGTTAAAATTTGTTGTATTTAATTGCGCTTTAATATTGTAAAAACATAAAAAATTACTTGTCAAACAATTACAATTTATACAGTATATCTAAAAATAATAAGTTTTAACAGCTTTTTAATTCGTTTTAAAAAACATAATTATGCTTATAAAGTTAATTTTTTACTTTAAAACTTTTTAAATAGACTGAATTGATATTTTTAAAATATTTAAAACTATCATAGTATTGTCAATTTCTTTTGTAAATTTTTAATGTTATTAAAGACAGGCTGTCCAAGGAGAAATATTATTAATACAATTTAAAAAAAATTTTGTTTATATTTTTTCTATCTTTTCTAATTTTACCTAATATAAAAAATTTTACTTAATTATGATTATTTTTATAAAAATCTAATTGAATTAACTAAATTTAGCATAAATAAATTTTTAATCCTGTTAAATTAAGTTAAATTGACAAAAATGATATAATTTTACTTTAATAAGCTAAAAAAATCTTCCATTACGCTCTTGCTATAAATTATAATACTTGATTCAGCTAATCTTAGTTATCATTATTTTTAAAAATTTAATAATTATTATTATCTTCAAAAATAAACAGGATTAAACTTAAATAATTTGATGTTTATTTTTAAAATTATTAGTACAGAACTGTAATTCGAAAAGCAACAGAAATTTTGCTATTACCGTAAAGTTTATGTTGAGTTTAAAGATAGGTTAACTTGTATACTTTTAATAAACAATTTGAGTTTCAAGCCAATATTAAGCTTACTCGGTTTCTTACCTTAGCATAAACTGTTTGCTAAATTTTTTTGTTTTAATTTAAAGAATAATTATTATACATTACATAATCAGTTCTTATATCGGCAAATGAGCTAGTTAAATCCATTAAATAATTAATATAATAAATCTGTTTACCGGGATTTTATTGCAATTTAATATTAATAGTTCAATTGTTATTGCATTGATTGTTTACAAAAATATTCTATATTTAAACC
>JAQFXP010004258.1:0-10992 GCA_034693685.1 Belba bartosi
TTATACAGTATGCAAATAATTAATTTTAATATTTGTTTATTTTTATGCAATTACTCTAACGATGTATTTGATATCTTTTCATCAAATTTTATAAATATTTCGACAAAATTTCATTTATTGTCCGAAATATCTGCCGAATAAAGAAAAATTATCGAAGAATCGAGAAATCCATATCAGAAGTCGTGATGAGTTGAGATATATTGTAGAAATTTTTTATATGAAGATAATAATAGATTTGTTTGAAAGTTGCGCTATTCATGCGATAACCTAAGACCCGCTCAATCTTTTGTGCGTCTGTGCCATCAACACCGGTTATTAATTGAAATGTTATTCACTTTGTTAGAGATTCAACATTTTTCACACTCTGTCTAAAAATATTTGTCTCACATCTCAGCATAAAACACATATTCAGACTCTATTTGACTAGATATAAGGTATTCTGTACAAGGTTATTTTATTTTCATATCTAGCATGAAAAACTTAAGCTGAATAAATTTATGACATTTAACTAAAATTTTAACAAAAATTTACCATTATCTAATTTTATAATAATTTTTACACATTAATATAAATTAATAACAAAATTAACTTTCATTTTATTTTAACTTTTAAATTTGCTTTGGTTAAGCATATATTGAAATTACAATTAATTACAAACAAAAGAGCCATTGATCGGACAAGTACATAATTTGATTTACAATTTAAAACTACAATGCATTAATTGTAACTTTTACTTCAAGAATATAATTTTTGTTAAATTAAGAATTAATCTTAACATTAGATGTTATGCATGAATATGTACTAAAACTATGCATTAGACTTGAATTTGCTTTCATTTTGTACTTTGACTCAAGGTTTTATATTTTGTATTTAAAATTTCCAAAAAATTTTCCTGTTTAAAACTTAAATAAATTTACAAGTAGATATTTATTTATATTTGTTATTATTTGTAAAAATTTGACTTAATATAAAATTATTGGCATCATTACTGTATTAAATAATCTTTAGCATGCAACTTGCAAATTGCAAACATGTCATTATAATATTAAAAACACAAAACTCTAAATAATAGAAAATTAGTTGAATTACAAAGAATTTGAAAACAAAGCTCTGGTCTATCAATAATAAAGAGTATCTAAAACAACAATTTATTTCAATTAAGCGAATTGTTTTGCATTTGAATTATGTAAAAATGTGATTATCATTATGTGATGTCATTTAGCGTTTTTGTCTTCTTTCAAAAGCCAAAGCTGTGAAAAAATAATGGAAATAATGGAACAAAAAGTGTTTAAAATTATAAGAATACGAGTCGTCATTATAGCGATTATGGGCTAAACATTATAAGCCGTATAATAATTATTCAGATCTATTGTTTGTTCTATGGTTTGGGCCATTGTTTTCATTTATCTCCTTATGGTTTGTAAATTCTGAGCGTTTAGTCTTCTGAACAGTGGGTCTGGCGTTGAGTGTCTTTTTCAATGTGTATTCAGTGCTTCAGTGTTGCAGTTGTTGGCAGAGCTCACACACAATGAACTGTTAATACAATTTCAATATACGCTCTAATGGTCTCCAAAAGAAACTCAATTCCTCCGGAAAAAGGAGAACTGACTTCAGAGTCTGCTTTCGTTCCAATATTAAACATTTGCAAATCAAAAGACTCAAAGACTCTGAGTCTCGGCTTTTCTCCTCTTCAACAAAGAGTTTGAAATAGGCCTACAATAGACCTTCGATGGATGTGTCTCAGTGTAGGCATTGCCAAGGGGGACAATCAAGGGGGTATTTCAATATATAATACCAATCAAGCACTATTTTATACCAATTTGTATCAGAACCATAGATAATGAATATCAGAATAATGTTATTTTTGTTCTAAACATTTATTTTAACTTAATTTAGCCATAATTTGTAAAATTAAGTTTTTAACTCAAAAATATTTAATTTGAAGAAAATATTTATTAAGTAATTGTCGCTCGAGCTCAGGGGGTGTTTTGAAACTGTTAAGTTAGTGCCCTATGGCCTACTTTGTGGCAATGCCCAACTCTCTTGATTATCCCTAATTTGAAAGCCAACTCTAAGCACAATTGAGTCGATCTCTATCAGTGCCCTATCTCTGCGATTCGGAAGCTTTATATTTGTCAATAAACGGTGAAAATGTGTCTCTTTTTTCGGACTACAACTCCGATTGAATTCTATTTTATACATATATTCTATTTAATAGATTTTTTGCTTTTTATTTGTTTAGCTGAACAAATGGCCAATAGTTTTATGAATTTATGAAAGCCGTTAAAACTTTATACTAGTTTACCAAACAATGTATCCGATCATCAATTCGTGAATTATTCAAATTATATTCACTTTTCAAAAGAATAGATATTTAAATATTTGTCATTAAAAGTATTCGATTCAATAAAACGCAACGAAGTTTTAAATGTATAACTAAAATGAGTATAAAATAACTGATATTTTATTGATATTAATATCAATTCGTCAATTAGATGATTGTGACTAAGATATCGTTGAATAGCAATGATTTGATGCAAACAAATTAAATTATACGTTCAATACAATGCTCTTAATTATGACATATCAATCCATTCATTTCCAGTGACAGTGTTTTGCTAAAAAACAAGACTTAAACTACAAATAAGTACAAAATAACTTTCATTTCAAACAAATAATAGGGTATTGAGAGACTTAATTGAAGATATTTTTGCAAAACTGGTCGTTGAGAGCGATATAACGTTTTATTTTTATTTCGATGACGTTTTGAAGGTTGAATTGATTCTCTATTTCATGTAATATCTATTCATTAAAAGTTTTTCTGTCAAAATATTTTAGTTTTCAAATAAATTTTGATTATAAGAAGACATAAATTCAAACATAGATTTTAATTATAAGGGATGTAAAAAAGTCAATAATTTTTAAATGTTTTTTGCTTTTTAAAAATAAATTTTATAATATTTAATATTTCAAACAAATATATAACTTTGCTTAAATATTAATTAAAGTTTAAAAATAGCCACAAACTAATAATTTCTTACTTAATTAATTAATATTAATTTGTCATAAATTTTTGTATTTGTTCTTTTCTCAGATATTAAGCAAAAAATAAAAATTGCTTTTATTTAAGATTTTTAACAAAATACTATCAATGTTATTTTTAGTTATTCTGTATTATTGCGTAAAAACATTATTAAAAAATTTTAATTTAAATCAATGAATTGATGATTTTATGACAATAACTACAATTTTTTTCTTTTATAATTAATTCAAAGAGAAAACAGAAAAAAATTTGAAATTATATATAAATATGAAACTGAGTGAAAGAATTGCCATAATTTAAGCACTAAGTTCTCAACAAACGAGTGAAAAAATTAAATTTTTATTGAATAGATATTCAAAAACTGAGAATTTTGTTGTATAAGAATTTCTTGAGCTGTGGTTCGGGAAAAGTGATCCGTTTTTATGTAGTGAGAGAGAGGGCGGGAATATTCGGTATATTCACATGTATTGCCATTTTGATATCGCATCCATACCATCATTGATGTGAAGAACCGAACCTTTTTAAATGTTTTGAATAGAAGAGGCAAAAGCATTGAAAGTTTTCGGTCAGGCGTACAGTAATGCGATGTTGGAGTTGGCTATGGAATGGATAGACTGAACCGAATGAACAGATGAATAGAGCAGAATAGAACCGAATGAACAGAACAGTGAGAACACGCTTGAGATGAAATGGGAATAAAATCGAAGCAATACTACCGACACTTCAATACTATACACCAATAGGTGCTCTAATGTAAGATAAAGTATAACAGTATTAATGTTTAGCGTTAGTAGTGTTAGTGTTAGTTAGTTAGGCTCTTATGTCATTCTCGTAGTATCCGAGTTAAGAGAGGGAGGGAGGGAGGGAGGGAGGGAGAGAGAGAGAGAAAGCAGGAGAGAGAGCAGGGGAGAGAGAGGAGAGGGGAGGGAGAGAGAGAGAGAGAGAGAGAGAGAGAGTAGCTAGAAGCTGGTAGAACTGAGAGGGATATGTGAACCGATTGTTATGTTATAATGAGAGACATTGGACCAAATGCTGTGTTCACTCTTCACACAACTGGTGCTTATTATAGTGATTGTGGGGATTGAAGGGATTGTAGGGATTTGTGGGGATTGTGGAGATCAGGCACTGTCTCATTGTTAGTGATTTGCGTATTGTCCGACTGTTCGATGTATTGTTTGCACAAAATTGAATACCTATTCAGAAGGTCTTTGCGATGAAAAGGAGTAGCAAAAGAGACTTTGACTCAATTGAGAATAAATAGCAGTTCTGTCTCTTCTTCCAGTTCTCTCGGCTCTACCGGTTTTGCACGCGTATTGTCAAGACCTGAGAGAAGTATCACTATTAGACAACTCGACTACAGTATTGAGTGCCAGAAAATAATTCTTCTCTTATCTAATACTTATAAATTGATCGATAGATAGCTATTCTGTTCATATAAAACATTTTTTACTTTTTATTATATTTTTTCGAATGGATTTAAACTTTGTAGAAAAGAGATGACAGAAATTGGTGAAAATCCTTTTCACGATAAATATAACCGATTTTACACAAAAATTTTCTATTGAACAGAATTTAATTTTTTTATTGTAATATTGTATCTCTTTTTTATATTAAAGTCTGAGTGAATCTCAACTTTTATTAATGATCCGATATATTGAACATAAAATAAAATTTGCGAAATCATTGATTGCGGCGAACAGTAGAGTCGGTTAGGAAAGCCTTAAATCACTAGAATTAGTCACTATTTGTACTTCAGTGGCGATGCAGTGGTTTGGGTAGTTTGGGTGCCAGCGGTTGACCACTGATTAAATTGGCTCATTCTCTGACCCCTTCACCAATTATTTACACTAATGTTATGTTATGTTTGCTATATCTATATGTTATACAATAGTAAACTTATTTTATGCAATTCGCGCAATGCATGCGATTGAGTGTTGATTGCATTCATTTGTATCCTTTAATTCGAGTGATAACCGTTGCCCAAATTGAACGTTTGATGTTCGGCGACCTCTCTATGAAAATTTGATCAAATGTTGGCTCAACTCAAACCAACATCGCATCAACAAGCAAGCGAGAAAACTGACGGCACACTAGAGTACGGGTTATTGGAAGAGACAGCGAATAAAGCAAAATATAAAATGTCAATAGATTTGAAAATACAAATGCAAATAACTTTTAGAGAATAGTGTGGCAATAGTACTGTTATAGTAGCAATATGATAGTACTGTATGATAGTTGTGGCTTGGTTGCTTCATAGACATAGGCCACTATACAGATTGCAACATACTGTATTTGATGCCGTATAGAGTACACTGTACGATTCATATTAACGCGTGAATAGATTTTGCTTATTTCACTTACGTCGCATTGATTCGACTTTATTCGTCTTTATTCGACTCCATTCCTCTGTATTCTCTCAATTTGGTATTATTTCTGATTATTCCTCTTTATTGGTTCACATCCGCATTTGCGTTATTACAATAACAAATGCATTACAATGGAAGGCTGTCAGCCTCTAAAGTTGCTCCATAGCGAGCTATTATACTATTATACTATTATACCAGTGCCTATTATACTTTTTTATTTGAAGGGCCCCCCATCTATACAAGCATCTATATAGTTGCGTTTAGCACCATTTCACCATTGCAAATACCCAAATACTCAAATACCCGGCACCAGTACACAGGCATACAGGCACAAGTATCTGCTCACTTCCCCGAAAAGCACTATTACTGTTGGCCGAAATATTACTGTTTTGAATAAAGAAGTGCCAATTCTGGTGCCAATTCTAGAGCCAATTCTAGTACCAATTCTCTATTGTGGCGCAACATTCAATGCCATTGAAGCTAACGCTTAGAATTAGTGCTATTATATGTGAATCGAGTTTTTTATTATTATATTGACTGATAGTCTCTATTTTGAAGAGATTCAGAATTGAGTTGGAAATTGCAAACTGTTTATCACAATATTTTACACATAATTACCGGTTGGATAACAATCACAATTCATGTATTGAGTACATAGATTGAAATAAAAGGATGAATAATAAATAGTTTATTGTAAAGAAGAGCATACAATCAATTCATAAACTAAATAATAAAAAATAAATTTTTAAGCGGCTATTGTCGAGCATATGATGCGAATGCTTTGACTCTCATAACTCTCATAATGTTAAGTATGGACTGGAATATAGTTAAAGTTATTTTATATACATTTTATGATTGTTGTGTTGTATTTATGTATTTTTCTGAGCAAAGCCGAGCAATTGCTTCTATAACTTATTTTATTCTTTGTTGTTTGCAATTTTCAATTGAATTTATGCCCTTTCCATGCATGAGTCCCCGAACTCAGACTCAAACTCAGAGTCAACTCAACTCAAACCGAATGCATCGAAATGTATGTCTGGTATAAAGATTTTAAATGCAAGTATTATTCGTTGATGACGTTTGTCACAGAGAGAGCCATTAATCTAGTTTTTGCAATACCAGTCATTTTAGTCATTTCTGGCTTTTATGCCACACTTAAGTCATGCACTTTTATAAAGAGAGAAAAGTATTATTCGTATTATAAGGTTTATATAAATATTTGTGCGAAAAGATGAACACATATTGAACATTGAATGAACAGAGAATAGCTTAGAATGGCTTTGAATAGCTTAGAATTGCTGGCAATTGCTTGCATTGGACCCAACTATTCACTCTATTGAATCTTTTTATTAAAAACACTTAATTTCATAATAAAAAGCGAATACACAATAGATTGCTTGGCTTTTGCGAGTTATTGAAACTTATCGGAACAATAACTGCAATCAATGAGTTATTATTATTATATTATATTAACTCAGAGCTAAATATAATCTAAATCTAGGTTTTAAGTGTCGGCGCTCTTGGCTTTTGTCTAATTTCTTGCTTTCCATTGAAAACTATGAATGAAAGAAATGCCGAACAAAACCTTTTTTATTGTTCTTCAAGTGTTTTCCTGATAACCATTCGATGATAAGCTATTAATGGAGAGCCGGCGATGACTTTCCAATTGATATTCAATCGATATTTCAGGTCAACTCAAGTGACACAATCGAACTTAAGACCGAACTATAAGTGTATTCTTTATGCCTCAACAGTAGCCGCAATCAGTTTTAGATAAATTAGTTAATCAACAAAATAACACAACAATAGAAACCATTGTTTCGCTACTTTGCATCCAAACTAATCCACAAATCATACGAATTGTCCAAATATTCAGATAATCAGTTATTCAAATCATTCTAAACTTTATTTTTTAGTAAACATTTGGAAAACTTATTTCAAAAACTCTTTTATCTCTCTGTTGGCTGTAATGACATGATTTGTAGTATTGTTTGTTTGAAAGAAAAAAGTAATTCAAACTCTAATTCTCTCATTCATTATGATTTAGATTGGATTTTGAGCACAATTTGTCGCACAATAGGGCAGAGAATCGGTTCTTAGAGTGTATGCACATATTGGTGCCCATTAGCTATTGTATGGCTAACAAGATTGACAATAAGGCTCACAATGAGAATGCCGTATAACAGTGTCGTGACTGTTGGCAAAGTTGTTGTGTTGTGTTGTGCTCTAGTGCTGCTACAGTACAGTACTGTACAGTACAGTACAGTACTACAGCATTAGTGTTGTTCAGTAGTGCTAGAGTAGTGCACCTGCAATGCAACGGCAATGTCTGTGCCATACAATAGATCACTAATCACACCATAGATTGCATTCATTGCATACATTGCTTCCATCGCTTTCAATACGACACACAATAGAGCGTTAATTTTATTTCTATTTTTCCTCTTTTTTATTACTACACCTCAAACGACGAATACAACTCTAACTAAACAACAACTAAACCGAACAACAAATCCAATAACAAAAACAAGAGTAACACTAAAATTACTAAATCTGAATGACTCAATAGAATGAATGAATGAATGAATAAAAACCAAAAACTAGTGTAAGTAAAGGCAGAAAAGTTTGTAAAATCAAGTTTGTTATGGAAGACATAATAGAGTAGTTAGCGATGCCAGTCATCCGCAGGCATAGAGACAACGCTGGCCCCGACACTCGCACTGGTATGTAATGGCAGTGATCCTCACCCATCACCACCACTGAAAGCTTTGTCACCATTGAATTAAAGGCTCATTAAGTAGACAATTGTCTTGTCGTTTAACTTTAATTCAATACTAACTCTACCGACTCTGTAGTTTTGGCCAAATCTCTCTTTTCATGCTTTTATGTAATGATTGCTTTGCTTTAGGTTTTATATAATAATAATAATATGAAGTGATTTCCCCTTAATTTAGTCGAATCTTTCCCTTTTGAACCCCTCATTCATTTGCCGACATTTGTGTTGTAAAGAAAAACAGAGGAAAAGAAAATTTTCATTTATGTTCTCACAAACTAAATAAAAGAGAATATAATAGCAAATGGTATGCACTGTAAGAGCTATACTGATAACGGCTTTTGTATTATATCAAACATCAATTCGAATACATGTTATTCTCTTATTATGTTATTATATGTCGATGTTTTACAATTGCCGTCATTTCGTGTTTACTTTTGCGACAAAACTTCTGATAATATAAGAAATGAGAAGAAGTTATCAACACAACAATGACACACAATTGCTGCTCTCTCTCTCTCTCCCTCCCTCCATCTCTCTCTCTCTCTCTCTCTCTCTCTCTCTCTCTCCCTCTCTCTCTCCTGCTCTCTCTCTCCTGCTCTCTCTCTCTCTCTCTTAATCCCTCTCTTTCAACTCATTGCTCACTTTTTAGTTTTATTCGTTTTGCTCTTTCATTGCTTTCCATTTCATATATCTCTTCCAATCTTTGGTTTTGAAGGCTTTCCATCTGCACTAACCCAACTCAACATACACTTCATTAATAGCTGTTTTGGAGTCGAGTAAAAAACAAAAACATTTTCGAAAAATAGAAAAAAGTTTTTTGAAACTTTAATTTTTACTTTTTTGTGCTGCGCTTAGTCTTTATTTCAAATCATTTTTATTCTTAACTTTTTTTACATAATCTATGAGAACTGCCATTAAATTGCAAAACATAAAGAATAAGAAGTTTTTTCTTTTTCCGTATTTTTCACTTTCTATTTATCTATCTATGACTCAAAACTCATATATTTTTATTTTTGTTTTATGATTAACTCTAATATTTGAAAAGTCATTGAAAAATAGTCAAAGAATTATATACACTATGTCTTGTGTTTTAAGTTTTTATTTTTATTATTTATTCTCCATAACCCTTACCTCGGGTTCTGCTCAAAAAAATAAATAAAGTTTTGATTTATTATTGTTTAAAAAATAGACTTTATTTGTATTTGGCTTTTGTTAAGAAACTTCAAATTATATTACATTTTTAAATTTAGTTTTACATAATAATCATATTTATTTGGTTTATAAGCACTATATTTCGTGTTTTGGTTTCATCAGTCATGTAATGAATATTTTCTTTCAATGTTTAAGTTAATTAATTTTATATTTGGTTTATATTATCTAAAATATATATTACACACACATATAAAGACGTAAATCATATATAAATTAAAATATCGATATTTATTAAGAATATAATCAATAATTTAATAGTAAAAACTTTATTACTAGAATATTAAACAGTTTTAATTTTATTATTTTTATTCCCCAAACATAATCTGCAGTATATTCGCGCGTTTGATATAAAAACATTTTTTTCAAATTTTAATAAATATATAAAATTTGAGTTTTGATAATACGTTTCGATTCAAGGCTTTACTAAAAAATAAAACGAATTTTGAAACTTTTTAGCATTAAAGTTTTCTTTTTACTTTTTTAATAAATCCTAGAAATTGAGTTTAATTTATTTAATGTTAGTTTTGCCACAACTCGGAAGTTATACTGAAATGCTGTCTCAATGTCTCAATATTTTGTATTATAGCCTATGAAAGTTCTGCAATTGTTTTGCTCATAGGTTGCGCTAAAAAACAATTGAAATTTTGTTATAATTGAAATTAATTTCTACTTTTGTTTTGTATTCATGTTTTTGTTCTTCGCTTACTATTTTACATTATTTTATATGCAAACTATATTTGTAAATAACTGTGTATTACATTGATTAGTTTAAGTAATGTACATGTAGTTAGAGTAGCACCCGCATTTTCTATTCACTTTTAGACTTCAAGTTTATTAATATCATATAATGATTAAATTAATTTTGTTTAATATTATAAATATTTTTTTAATTTTAATTCTAAACCTAAAATACAAATTTTCAAATATTCAAAATAATTTATTTAAAGTTTTGTAGTTTAATGAATAAATAAATATGTTAAATTTTATTTTTAATATTAAAGATTACTCAACAAATTAATTAAATTGTGAATAAATTAATTTATATTTTTGTTTATATTAATTTTTTTAAATGAGTTTATATATTACATAATATAATTAACGCAAATAAGTGTTAAAATTTAATTTAATATCTTTCTTATTTAGATGTTAAAATACAAATCTGGACTGCAGCCTGATAATTCCTGTCAAACATATACTCATGGTCACCTCGCTTTTGTCTCAATGTCATTTAATAAAAATAAAATAATATATTTATAAAATAGATTTTTACAAAAATAAAAGTAAAAATAAATTTCTTTAAATTAATAGCAAATAATACGTTATATTCAGTGCTTAAAAAACAGATACAATAAAGTTGTCGAAACAAAAACAAAATTGTTAAAATTGCTTTTTTATAATATCGAGGTTCTTTTTGGCAGCGTATCTATTTAAATTTTTATAAATATTTTTATGAATTCATACAATAAGTCCTACAAGTTAGATCAATCAAAGAAATTATAATGAATTATTCTAATGATAGTTAGATTTATTTTATTATTTATGCGCTTTTGTTCATTTGTTATAATAATCTCTCTCTCTCTCTCTCTCTCTCTCTC
>JAQFXP010004259.1:0-10992 GCA_034693685.1 Belba bartosi
TAAAGATGTCATTTAACGTATGATCTAAAGAGCATAATATTAGTCACTAGTCATATGTCAAACATATTTTTTGCTTTTATTAAACCCGATTTTAATTTATTTTTTGCTTTAAAAATATATAACTAATTATTAAACGAATAAGTAATAAATTATTTTAAATTTTTAACATCTTATTGATTAGTAAAAACTTTTATTCTAGTTGATTTTATATTAAATTTAATTTTTAATTATTTTAAATAAATTTGTAATTAATTGAAAGTTTTATATTTATTATTTAATAAATAAAAAATAAATAAAGTATTAAAATCTATTAATATTTATTAGAATATCAGTTAATTCTAATTTCAAAAAAGATTTTCACTTATTCTTGATTTGAATCGGAAATCAAGTTTTAAATATTTTAAGCGTTTGGCAAAAGAATATATTTATAATAAAAATCACTTTCTTTTCTAATTTCGATGCGGAAGTCATTCGGTTCGGAATTCTATTGTTAAAAATCATTAAAATGAGTGAAAAAATTCAATTAAAGCCTAATGTAATCGATTGGATCTTTG
The DNA here is from genome assembly GCA_034693685.1 of Belba bartosi. Lineage (NCBI taxonomy): Eukaryota > Metazoa > Arthropoda > Arachnida > Sarcoptiformes > Damaeidae > Belba > Belba bartosi. The sequence continues at coordinate 555 of JAQFXP010004259.1, forward strand.
TTTTGTATAACTCGAGCCCAAAAACTGAGTGATATTATGCCGAAACAGAGCTTTTGTCTGAGAATCGATTTTTTGCTCTAAGACTCACTTCTGACAGAATTCTATTATACAGTCGAATGAGTTCTGGACTCAAATTCCTTTATAGAGCACAAGATTTTGGTACAAATCTGGTGTTCGACTCAACTCTAAATTGGATTTTGAAATAAAACTGAATATAAAACTATTTATATTAATATAACTTTAATCTTGTATCAAATTGTATCACATTTTTCAATACTATTACAACAGTTTTTAAAACAACTATTTTAGTTAAAATTATATTAAATATTAGTGTTTTCTTCTTTGTTGTAAATCTTATTAAATATTAACAATATTTTGAATAATATTTTATAATTAAAAAAAACCAGAACTAAGTTTTGAACACTTTTTTGTCGAACAATTGAAATAAATGTCATATATTTAAAGGAAATTATATTCCAAACAAATAAGAGATTATTTGATAAAATAAATATTTGTATGAAATCAGAGGAAAAATCCAAAAAATGATAAAAAGCCTTTCAAACACAACAATAAATGAAATTATATTAATACTAATAAAACTTTGATTAAAATTAAACAATTAATTAATCAAAAGAACATGAGATTGAATCCAAAAATAAATTTCTACTAATTTGAGTAAATTATATCAAAATAATAATAAATTCCTAAAAACTGTTAAATAAAGTGTTGAACTGAACTGCACTTAATAATCGATTTCAACTGATTTGAAGTCAAACACATCATAAAAGTCGAGCGTCTTTTGCGAGCGAATGGAATATAGTCTTATCGTTCTTAAGTAGATTTTCGGGGGAATCAAACTCTCCGACCGCTCCCTTGTCCAGCACTAACACCCGATTCGAGTCCATTATTGTGTTGAGTCTGTGAGCAATCGTCAAAATAGTACAGTCTTTGAACTCTTTGCGAATCGTTGTTTGAATCAATGAATCGGTTTCGAGATCTACAGCAGCGGTCGCCTCGTCGAGCACCAGAACCTTTGTTTTCCTCAACAGTGCTCTCGCTATTCAAATATGTAAACCATTAATCATTTTAAACGACATTTTTCAGATCAAATCCAATAAAAGCAATAAAAACAAAACAAAAATCAATAAAAACCTAAACAAATGAGTTGTCTTTGACCGACTGATAAGTTCTCTCCGCCTTCAGTCACTTTATGTTCGAGTTCTGAATCCAAACCTTTGATATGATGTTTGAGGTGCGAGTGCTCTAAAGCAGTCCATATCTGGTCGTCAGTATAACTGAATTTTGAAATTATATCAAAATTATGAACAAATAAATCAATTATTAAAACAAATAATTGACTCACATTTCAAACGGATCTAAATTGGTTCGAATTGTTCCCGAAAATAGAATCTAAAAACAAAACTAATTTCAGATCGAATTCTTAAGCAAATTATCTCGACTTCTCATACCGGGTCCTGAGGTATGATTGTGAGTCTGGACCTGAGCTCATAAAGTCCTATTTTGCTTATGTCAATGCCATCGATAACTATCTTTCCGTTCGCGGCCTCTAATATACGGAACAGACCTAAAGTCAAAGATGACTTTCCGGCACCGGTTCGACCAACGATTCCAATCTTTTATTTGAATAATAATTCAAATAATAATCATAAGAATTAAAACAATTAAAAGACTAAACCTTTTCCAACGGATCAATCTTGGTGTTAATGTCGTGAAGCACCAGATCGAGTCCGGGTCGGTATCTAATCGAGTAGTTAACTAATTCAATGGCTCCTCTGTCCGGCCAGTCGTTTGGAGGCTTATGGTTCGGATCGCTCTCCCATTCGGCTTCAGTTGGATTATCGCAGTATTCAGTGATTCGTTCGACGGACACAATATTGGTCTTCAGATTAAATTCAAAATTCATTAATTAATGTTTAAAATATTAAATTTATTTTATTTTTTAAAAAATTTACTCAAAAAATGTTAAAAACTAGAAATGTGCAAGGACATATGATTGAACTTTCACTTAATCTGACAAAATATGGCAAAAAGCACAATATTTTGCACAACAACTTATTTTTAAAAATTATCAATTTAATTCTGCCATCTAGCACTTTCACCCATTTTTCCTAATCCCAAAATTTCTAATTATATTAAATAGAAATTGATATACAATTAAAGAGATAATTATTTAGTATATAAAAGTGTATATAAATAGAATATTTTTGTAAATTATAAATATTAAAATTGTAAATTAAATTAATTGTAGATTATTAATATCTTTTAATTAACAAGTTTAATATATTATATTAAAATAGTATGACTATTAATAACAATAAATTTATAACTAATAGTATCAAATGTCAAATAGATACAAAGTGCTAGAACAGTTAACTAATTATGGCAACTAAACATATCAGCAGGAAAGCATTTATTTTAATCATTGCATATTGAATACACTTACTATTTTACAAAAACTAATAAATTTACAAGCACATTGTAAATATTTAATAAAATATTTTTATTTTTAGGAGTTGCTATTGCTATTATATTCAGATGTTGAGCTTTGAGCTGATTATCAAATATATATTTACTAATTAATTGAATAAAAGATTATTTAAATTGATTTAAAACAAAACAACAATAAATTAATAAAGAATTTGAAGAACAATAAAAAGTAAACTATATAAACATACCGTAAACTCTGAGGTCATTCTGACCAACCAGTTGAGTGTTTGAGTGACACTTAAGGCATAAGTGATTATTAAGCCAACAAACCCGGGATTGTCTTTAAAGCTGTCGCGACCTAACACTGCAAACAGTGCCGCAAAGAGTGTAATAAAATTACCGCAAAGTTCCAAACGGATGGCCAGCCATCGATTGGCGCACACACTGGGATAGTAGGAAATCTGGTTGTAATCGACTTTACTGTTCGACTCTCCGATGAACCTTCGAGTCGAACCGTAAGCTCTGATAGTACTGACACCGGACAGAGTTTCGCTGAAATGTGAGTATATGGGCGATCGCGACACCGACTGAACGGGTCAAACAAGTGGTCATTAAGTTAATCACTATTAGACTAATTTAAAAGTATTTTAGACTCACCTCAAGTCGTTTGAGTTGTCGCGAAGTCGAGACATAAAACTTCTGAATAAAGTAATACAAGACTGCGATCGGGAGGATCACCAACAGAAAGATCGGCGTTTCGAACACTATCAACAGGAAAGTGGCCACAACTTGCAGACAACATAACAGCCAACCCCTGATAGTGTGGGGTATAGTCGCGTCAATAGTGTCGATGTCTTTACTGAATCGATTGACAATTCTTCCCAAAGGAGTCGTATCGAAGAAAGCGATCGGAGATCTGAGGATTCGCTCCAAAAGACTGTTGTGTAGACTTCGCGACGCTATTACCGTTCCCCGAGCCATAGCAAATGAGGCCAACAGTACTAGCAATGCCTGTACTGCGCCCAGAAGGCCGTACACACCCAGTCTCATGTTTCGCTGATCAGTTTCCGAATCCGTGCCATTCGTGTGTTTGTCGTTCGACCAAATGGCTGAACAATAGATTCGATTATAATTAAAAGACAAACACATATTCAGTCGTTGTTAGACAAACACTAACCTAACCAGACATTGGAGCCGACACTCGCCACTTGCATCCCTACCATTCCCAATAGAAGAAAGAAGAGCCAAAACCAGGTGAGAGCTCGGAAATAGCGGATATATATAGAGAGCTCTACTTTTCCTGTTTCCGCTTTTTCCGTTTCAATCAATTTATTTTGAATCGAAACTTCGGTTTCCTTTTCAATGCTCACCGAACGCGCCATCTTCTCACTGATGGCCGACTCCTGTCTCTGCACAAGCGGTCCATTAGTATCGTTGTGATTGCCTGAGAATTCTTTGATGAACTCAGAGAAGTCACCCTTACTTTCCATTAACTGTTCATAAGTTCCCGTTTCGTGAATGCGTCCACTTTTTAGGACAACAATTGAGTCGACGTCCGGAAGAAAACTCAGATTATTAGTAATCAATAGACGAGTCTTTCCGCTCAGAAATCCTTTTTTGTTTTTTAGAACTTTTTCGAACATATGTTTAGCGACGTGTGAGTCGACTGCCGACAACGGGTCGTCCAATAGAATAATGTCAGCGTCGGAATAACATGCCCGGGCGACCGCCACTCTCTGCTTCTGACCACCCGATAAATTGATGCCCTTTTCGCCAATTTCTGTTTCATCTCCACCCGGAAGCATCTGTAGATCTGGCCGGAGAGCGCACGCATTTATAATCTTTTCGTACTTTTGTTTATCAAATTTCATTCCAAATATAATATTGTTTTTAAGCGAAGCGTTTTGTATCCACGCCTGTTGGCACACGTAGGCTAGTTTGGAACTGCCGTTTACGTTCACCCGGCCGTTCACTCTATCCATTTCGCCTAATATAGCACTGATTAATGAACTCTTTCCAGAGCCGACAGAGCCGACCACTGCCACGAGAGAGCCTTTCTCTATATTCAGGTTAATATCGATCAAAGTGTTCGTTAAAGGAATCTCTGATTTGTTGTCGGTTTCAGATTCGTCTCTTGTATTCCAAGTGAAAGTCCCGTTTTCGACAACAATTGCCTCTTTTTCCTCATTTCTGGTCACATACTTCTCGAGTTGAGATGAATTGAAGAATTTATTCAGTCTTTTGACTGAGACTGAGGTCTGAGAAGAGATAGAAAATAAGAAATTAATTGAATAAAAGAGACTGAAAGTAAATGGAATATTGTATTAATATACTATCAATATATACCATAACAATAAAAGTAATCATTTGTGGCAACATTGTCATTGGGAAGCGTAAAAGGTTGAAGAGGGCCAGCGATACAAATGCCTTCTGTGCGTCCAATACGTTGTTTTCGTCGATCAACACATAGAGAGCAAATGTAACCAAAGATACTAAGAATGGCGCACATGTCCAGAGGAATGTGCTGGCACAGGACAGGTAGGCCATGTGCTTAAGATTATCCAATTCAATGTTTCGGATTTTAAAAACATTTTTCATAAAAGACTTTTCCCACGCATACAGTTTGATGACTCGAATGCCATTAAGTATTTCATTCATAGTCTTCACTCTTTCGTCTTTTTGTTTCATTTGTTTTATTTGAAGTTTGCGCTGAAATGTGGCTAAAAGTGCATTCAATGGCAACATAAGTATCATAACCGCCAGTCCGGCCAACACCGAAGGCCCCAACTCCTGCCACAAGAAAAACATGGCCAGGAATATTTGGAGTGGGGCTGACCAGACCAGGTTAATGAAGACCAGTAGGTCGACAAAGCGCTGGGCGTCCACTGACATCAGGTTCACTATCTCTCCCGTTGTGGTCGACTTTCGCGAAGAATTGCTTAAATTTAAAGACTTTCGATAAATGGCAGATATAAGTGCCGTTCGGACTCTCATTCCTATGACGAACATAACGTTGAAGTAGTAGTTAAGCATAACTGACTGCAGGCTTGCCGTCAGAAACAGCACCAGTGCGTAGAAGTAGCCATGCCAGATCGGCTCCAACCAACTCGGCTTCGACACAAATGCTATCATTTCTCTACATTATATCAATACAAACAATTCAATTGATATTATAATAGATTTATAGTCGAAACTAACGCTCACTTAAGTATTTGCGGCGAAACAAACTGCAAGACGTCGTGACCTAACTTAAACACAGCGCCCGATAAGAAATATCCGCCAAATGTCTTAACCAATGTCTTTACAACTCCGGGAGTTGTCGTCGGTTTAGTAGGTTTTGTCTCAATTTTCGCCTCATTGTTATGATATGAAACCATATTTTGGGTCTCATTTTGATACTTTGAATAAGAGAGTTGTTTCAACCAATTCTTATCGAATTTTGGAGCAATTGAATTGGTTTTGTTCTCTTCTCTCAAACTCCATAAGTCAGCATTTGTTAGCCCTTTCCTATAGCCAGTAATAGCCAACCCATTAAACCACCAAAACGTTATTCTCGACAGAAAAGAGGCGCCAATTTCGGGAGAGTTTGGTTGTACTCCTGTATCAGAATCTGACGGTTCGTTTAAATCAGATTCAGTTGCAGTTAAAGTGTATTTTGGAATCGAATCGGCAAAACACGAGAGAAGGAACAGCACAATAACCAATGAGTAATAGAATAAATAAGCCATAAATTCATAATAATAGTCGGGACGACCTATAAAGCAATACATATAAAGAGTTGGAGCGCCGCAGACCAGCGCTAAGAATGAGAAGATCCAAACGACACCACTTGTGTGAATGCCTCGCCAGCGATGGAATATTAGCAATACTCCCAATAATAACTGTTTAGTACAATAATATAAATATTTAATATAGAGTATTAAACGACAATAATAACTGTGAGCGAGACCTGCAAATGGATTTGAAACCAAAACCGAATTACTCGGCTCTCATACACTACACAGCAATGCACTCCTCAACAGCCATGCAATCTGCAACTCCTCATCCATTTGCATGTCTCGTCTAATAAACTTTAGCTATACTAACAAAAGTGGCAAAATTGATGAATGGGGCGCAAAATTGTGAGGGGGCGGGGGTTTCCGTATATTTCATATATAAGAATATACAGAACAAACAGTCGAATAAACTGATGGAACAAATGAGAGCAACCGATATAAGTCGAGTCACATTATAGACATTCCATGGAATCTGCAGAGCTCTGGACCGGGCGATAAATACGGCCTCTAAGGGCGCAAATAGCCAGAGGAATGCGGAGGGAATCCAAGTTAGAGCCGTTTGACGGAAACATCTGTTTGAGAATTGGATTAGGATTTTGGTTTAGAATTCATTACATTAACCATAATATGGTAACAATTAAATACTTTGTAAGTAATGGAGTCGAAGTGTTCCAGGTCAAATTATAGTCCTTTAAAATAAATTTATTTTTATGTTAGACATCATATTAAATTAAACATATAGCGTGCACATGTAGAGGCCAAAAGTAATTAACCACTACAAGATATTACAATCTAACCCCTTTACAACAAACTTATATTTGGATATATAAATAATTTTAATTTAGAAAGAAATTAGTAAATATTTCACAAAATTGACAATTTATAAGAGAATTTACTAATTTATTTTGTTCAAGCTTTAAATTTACTGTATATTTAAATACAAGTTTATTGAAAGCGGGTCAGATTGTAATAATTTCTAATGGCTAATTACTTTGACTCGCACTAATAATGTAAAACAACAAAATAAATATTATTTAACCATTTGGTCATAAAATAATAGTAAATCGTTTTTAAAATTTTATTAATTCGATTCAAATTTTTATAACTTAGAAAACAATGTTTTGACTTCAATACTGCATAAGATTAATTAATTACACATAAAAAACCTCTGACGGCCTCTGTCAGATATTTTTCCTGAGTATTATCATTAAATTTTAAATATTTTTATAAGTTTTTTTCAAATAGTAATAACAATTTTTTATTTTAATTGAGTACACATTCGTGGATACAATTGTTTTTGCAAATAAGCCCAATATGTCTCAATATTATTATGATTCAATTTAATCCAATTTAAACGGATCTAAACCAGATTTAAACTAATTTTGGCTGAATATTCTACAAAATATGCATGCCAAAATGTAAAAAAAATTTCTCAAGCCAAATGTTAATGGAAGTTGAGAAATAAATGCCAATTTTTAAAATTAGAGGATTTTTACTTATATATCACTGTTTTTCAGATTATTAGTTTTTTTGCACCAATTAAACATATTTTGTGCTTGATTCAATTTAATCATATTTAAATTTCAGTCTTAAGAAAATTTACAAGAATTAAAAATTTTACAATGTACAACTTAACATAGATTATTAGTTAGACTATAAAAATGCAAACCTTTTAAAAATAATTTCTATGATAAAGGTAAAAAATTATTTATTTATTTTGATTTTGTTGTTGTTGTTGCAAATTAACTATTTTAATGCAATTTCTTTAATATTAAAAAAATTTTAATTCTTTCATTTAACTTAAAAAATAGAATAAAATATAATAAATACAAATAGTCGTTTGATTAAACACTATCTTATATTATATTATATCTGTATTCAAGTGTTTATTTAATAATAACAATAATAATAATAGAGATAATATAATTGAAATTGAAGTTTATTATCAATTAATTTCAATTGACTTTAATTTATTTATTATTATTATTAATTTATTAATAAAAGCAATTCTAACAATTACCAGAAATCTGCTCTAACAATTGAATTTAAATAAATTTTAACAGTTTCTGACATTAATATAATAAAAATGTAAAATAATTTGTATTAATTATGCTATCACCCCATTTTTCTTAATTCCAAAAATCCTAAAAACACTTATATTTACCCAAAATTTTTAATTATATCAAATAGCAATTAATATACTGTACAGTTACATATAGAATTACTTAGTTTGTAAATGTTAAACTTTTTATGCTTTAATAATTATTAAAAAAATTAATTATACATCATCGTGCAAGTAATTAGAATTGCCAAGGTGCAAAATATAATTCCTTGAGTTTGTATGAAGAGTAAAGTTTTTATTGTATTTTTAATCAACTATTTTTTCAAATTATCCAGATAAAATTCATTGAGAATCAAGGTACAGTAAAACCCACTTCTAACCAGCTCAGTTCCAGCACTGGTTCGTTTGCTGTAAGCGTAATAGAGTGTAGTTCCTTTAGCGTTGGCAACCCTATAAGTATAACCCTATATACAGTACAGTATATATACTCTCTTTATAAGACTGGATAATAATTAACACAAAAATAGAATCAATTATTTGAAGATAATCTGAACAAAAAGAGTAATAAATAGAAGCCTTGAAATAATTGAGTGCAAACACAACACATATTAACCATTTGATTCGATTTCAATTTGATCCCTAACTCTTCATTTGAAATTATATATTTTCCTGATCAAATTATTTATTTAACTCATGACTCATGAGTCAAGTCAAATAATATAATCATTGATAAACTATGTTAAGAGAATAGTCTGGAATTGATTGCTGTAATTAGAACTTTGATCTCTAACTTCATTGCAATCCCAACCCAACCCAACCCCGACAGACGATTAGACATTATTCGACCAATTCTCGTATCTATTTATATTTTAACTTTATTTCAGAACTCATTTAATTAAAACAATCAAAATATTAATAATAATCAAATTAACTAAATCTACAAACAAATGTATTTACTTAGGCAATTCTAATTTTGAACTAGCAAATTAGTTTTAAACTTATTTCTAAATAGCAATTATTTGATTAAATAGTTATCAAGTTTAAAAAACTTTATTTTAGTGTAAATAATAATAGAAAGTAAAAAGAGATTAAAAGTAACGCCTTTTCAGCCGATTATTAAGTATCAGATTATAAGTGCAGTTTCGAAGCAATAATTATTAAATGTATAAAAAATTGAATAACATTTTATGCAATCGTTTACTCATTAACTTTAATCAGGTTTTTGACACTTCTCTCAAATAAAACAATATTTTGAAAAGTTCTTTAACTTTAAGAAATTTTTTTATTGATTAAACATTTTATTACTTTTAAAAAATTGATCTAATTTTATAAAATGAATCGAAATGTAAATCAAAACTAATAACAGTTATTAATAATATTATTGTATATAAACAATTGTATTAATACAAACATTTGGTTTTTAAATAATATTTTTAAATTAAAAACAATTTAAAATATATTTCTATTATACTGTATATGAATTTCGAAACATAAGATTCAAAAGATTAGGAAAGATGGACTAAAACATAGAAATAAAAATCGATTTCATTTCGAAAAAATACTTATAATTTAATCGCATTTTGAAATAATTTTTGCAAATCTGATGAAACATCTGATCGAAGCGAACAAATAATTCAATTATAACTAACTTTATATTTTATAATACTGTATATAATATACAACTAAATGTGAGTAAAATGTGTTTCTATCGAAACAAAGCCATTTCAAGGCCTGTCCTCACAATTGCATTCAAAGTTAATTATTTTCAAATTTAAATACTTTTTAACAAATAATACGAATAAATAATATTGCAGTTCAGCTCTCAGTCTAAGACTAACAAGTAAGAGTAAGAGTAACTCATTTCCTCTCAAATACCAATCGATTAGGGGTATGGGTGGTGCGGGTGCGGGAGCGGGTGTGGGTAAGTGGCACTGAGAGAACAATCACTTTCGGGTTGATTGTTAAGACTAAGTCTAAGTCTAATAATTTAGTGAATAAAATATGAGACAAACCCAGAACTGATCGCCGGCACAGAACTCGTCGAACCACTGGTTGGGTATCATTAGAAGACAGTCGAGAGCCGACACTCGATTCCGATTCAATTAATAGATGTTTTGATGATTTGATGTATCGGTGATTGTGATTGTGATTG
>JAQFXP010004260.1:0-10991 GCA_034693685.1 Belba bartosi
TACAGTATAAGAAAAGAAATTTTAAAATGTTTTAACTTTAAAGCCTGTAATGAAGTATTGAATACATATCTAAATTGATACCTAAATTGCTCTCTAAATTAATGTGTGTCCGATCTGACGCAAAGCGTAGCCCCTGTAAAGTCAAGACCTGTGCCTTTAGTAGTGTAATTGCGTAGTGTAACACCCGACCGCAGAATTGAATATTCGGTTTTTAGTAGAGCCTAAAGGCAGCAAAAATAAAAAAACACTATTTTTCGTTGTTTTTGTCAATTAAACAAATTTTCTTTAATAATATAATAATTATTTAAAATATATTACTTAGTAATATTAATATAAATTTATTTTATTTCTTGAAATAAATAAATAATTTTCAAATTAATTATTATTATTTTTTTAATTTTAAATAGATTTTACAGAATAAAATGAAATTATTTGTATATAAAACAATTACAAACATTATTTGTATTATTGGATGTGTTTATCAATTATATAAAATAAATGAAATATACTTTTCATACGAAACGACTACTAATGTTAGGTTTGAAACCGATATATCGCTGCCGGCTATTGATATTTGCTTTCAAAAACATATTATAATTAATAAAAATATATTATTTAATAATTCTATTAAAGAAAGCAAATTAAATGTAATTGATGATTTTAATGGAATGACTATAAAAGAACAAATTGAAACATTTAATTTATCAAGAGAGTTATTTGAATGTAAAATAGTAAATTATTCCAATAGAGAAAATGATCTAAATTGTAATTTCATTGTAAATTACATTCAATCTATTAGTAGTGAATTATTTTGTTTTACAATATTTTCTCAATTAAATGGCGAACCGGACGACAGATACCGATTGGACAACAAATTTGATTATTACGTATGGTTTAGAATTAATAACACATTAATAATTGCAAATAATTCAATTTCCATCCAGCTACATCATAGAAACATTTTGATTTATAGACATTTATTTAAAGATATGCAAAAAATTGATTTTTCTAAAAACAATCTTATCAGGCTTAATTATTATAAAACTATAGTTAATTATAAATTTAGACCATATAAACCTTGTTTTGATAAACAAACAAGGTTGGAATGCGTAAATAAATGCAAAATTGCTCTGTATATTAACCAGAACGAATTATACCCCGAAGGATATTTAACTTATTTTATAAATACGAGTTTAAAATTTCGTATTATTTCAAATAATGTTGACTTAAATATTATTAAACACTGCAATGAAATGTGTGATCATAACACAGAATGTTATCAAGAATATTTTGTTGTTAATATGCATAAAGACAAAAATATTTATAATAAAAAAAATTATCACATCGTGTTAGAATTTCTTTCATATCCGACAACAATATACGAAATCTACCCAAAAATTTATTTCGAAGAGTATTTGTGTCTCAACTCATCGATTCTCGGCCTATAGTTTGGTTTTAATATTTTATTGTTTTCAGACATTTGTCTTATTTTATTCAAAAAAATTTATAAATATTATCAAATTATTAAAAACATTTATTATATAAAACAAAATAATAACACAATTATTATAAAACGCATAAATATTAATTCCATTCAAAGACAAAGAAATTTGCATTAATTAAAATAAAAGCAAACTTGATAATAATCTTTAAAAATTGTATTATTGAATAAATTAATAATTAATAAAATATAATATAAATTAAAAATCATATTAATTAAATTTTTAAAAATATCTTAATTATTTTTGTTTTGTAATCTAATGCTTAAATAAAAATGTTTTAAACTTGCATAAATTAAATTATTTTTACAAAACAAATTAATATTTAATAATAATTAAATTGTAAATAAATTTTAGATTAATTATTTATTTATTCTCAATTAATAACTTAAGTTGAATTAAAATTGGCGTGTCTCTCTTATTTCAAAAATTTATTGGCATAAATATTTGATGATATTTTTGTCTAAAATTGTTAAATTAATTCATTTTGAATCAGAATATAAATCAAATATTTTGAAAAAATAAAAAAAATTTAATAAAAATGAAATTAAAACAAATTAAAAAAATTGAGATTAACTGATGAAGAAGAAGACAATGATATTGAATCAGAAAAAGTAAAATTTAAAATTGTTGATTAAATTAAAATTTAAATAAGCGTGTTTTAAAAAATTTTATCTTATAAATACTTATATGTAGGACTGAGCGAGTAAAATGATTCCGAATAACTACATCTGTGAGAAATAATTGTATAATAAAATCGATATATTAGCGCCCAGGTTAAATTATACATATTTTTAGTGCTGTCTATTAATGATACATAAGTAATGTGTCGCATTAATTGATCAATATACATATAATTTAATTTGAGCGCTAATAACCTCAAAATTACACCTCAAAGGGGCAGTTATTTGGACTTCATTTCTCTCGCCCAGTCCCACATATTTTGTTTGTTTAAAATTATTTAAAAATTACATTTATATTAATGTTTCTAGTTTAGTTAAATAGAGATAAATATTTATAAATAAATTGTTAAATTAATATTTTTATTATAATAATTAATGTAATAAATTATTTATTTTATAATTAACATTTAATTTATTTTTACATATTTGTTAAATTTGCTTGTATAGCCAGTATTTGTAGTAATAAGCTTGATATGGCAATTCACATGAGCGTTTGAAGCCATTTATATTTTGTCGTAATTAGTGTCGATTAATTAAGTCATTTCAGCACAACTCTCAACGAGTGGCTGTAATACATCAATTGTTCATGCCATATATAATTTTTATGCGCTTATGATGTTTCCGCTACAATCTACATTTTTTTGTCAGAAGCCTAAACGCAACAACGGCAGTTTCTGACAGTACCGGTGACTATTTCTTAGACTTCGTGTCTCTCACTTATCGGCATTTCCTCGGTTAACATGCAGGATATTTCGTATCCATGGGAGACAGGATGGTACCATCAGCAATTTTTGTTACCATCATATTGCAAAGTAAACTGTTATAAATATTACCTTTACTATAACACAACATACTAACTAAATAGATGCTTAGCCTAACCTTGTAAAGCCACAGTTTAATGAGGAGGAAATCAAAAGTTTCTACACCGACACATTTTATATTTCAAGTTTAGATCTCAAATTGGTCAAATGCTTATTCTCATAAACAAAAACAATATAATTTTCCTCTAAACATCATTGCTATTTTAAAATTTCTTATCACTTATTTGATAATTTTTCTATATTTGAATTTCTGTGTCATTTCTGAATTTCATTATTAGTCCATAAATCGTATAATAAATAAATTTTAAAATATAGAAAAAGTTTTTTACAAATATATTGATTATTTAACTTTAAATAAATTAAAAAAAATTATTTAATTGTTTTTATAAAATTTATAAATTGATTCCGTGGCTTAAGTTCTATTAATCCGTCGCTGTATTGAATTGATATTTATAATTATGTTATTATTATTATTATTTTGATTTATATAATTAATATTTAATATATGTTTAATCATTTGATAATATATAATGATTTTACTAAACAAAATGAGACAAATGTCTGAAAACATTAGAATTGAAAAACCAAACCATAGGCTGAGAATCGATGAATTGAGACAGAAATACTCTTCGAAATACATTTTTGGGTGTATCTCATAAATTGTTGTTGGGTATTTTGGAAAGTGTAACCAGATATATAAATATTCTTTATGATAAATTTTATATAACGGGTTTATAATATAATATTCACGATAAATTTCTGTTTTAGAATTACAAAATTCATTACAAAGTTTGCTAATATTTTCATCATTTTCTTTAGGATAATCATTCAGGTCAAATTTTAATTTAGAATTTAAATTAGATGTAAAATATTGAGCTGGGAAAAAATTAAATTCTGTTATATACTTATCAATTATACATGTTGAAGTACATTCGCCTTTTGTTATATTCATACTATTAAATGGATTAAATTTATATTGAACAACAATTTTACTGTAGAATATTTCTGTTACTGAAGCTGTTCTAACATCCATTGTCTTTAAATTACTTTCTTTATGATAAGGATCGCTAATATATAATTTCTTTCTATTGTGTAATTCAAAATATATAGTTTCATGATCAACAAGTGTTTTGTTAATTATAATTAAAACTTGATCAAAATTATTATACAATTTATTCGGTTCTTTATTTAGTTGAGAAAATATTACAAAACAAAACATTTTTGTACCAATAGTATGAATGTAATTTGCAATTGATTTACAATCTAAAATATTATTATTTCTTTTAACTTGACACTTTTTTAAGGGTGAGTTTAATGCTTGAAATTGCTGTTTAATACTTATTTTATTCATGTTGCCAAACGAATAATTCCCCAAAGCTTTATATTTAGTGGAACAGACACTAATAGCCGGCAATGATATCTCGGTTTCAAACCTAACATTAGTAGTCGTTTCGTACGAAAAGTATATTTCATTTATTTGATATAATTGATAAACACATCCAATAATACAAACAATTATTAATAAATATTTATAAACAATTAAAATCTTCATTATTTTTTAAATTTTATAATATTTATAAAGATAATTTTTTAAAAATTATGTTTATATTTGATAATCAACTTGTATATATTTATTTAAATAATTATTTAAAATTTAATTTACTTTTTTGTATTTAAAGCAATTGCAAACAATAAAATAAAATAAATTTTGTCAAAAATGTAATTATAAGTAAAATAAATTAACTGTAATTATATTTTGCAATCAATTTAAATATTAATTAATTGTTAAAAATAATCAATAAAACAAATTAATTTTGAAATAAGTATTTATAATATTAAATATTTTATTTTACTTTAAAAATAAGTAATTTATAAATATAAATAATTATTTTAATAATTAAAATTTACAAATATTTTAATTAAATAAAAATTGAAAATAAAATAATTTAATTGTTATAAAAGTTATATTATTATAATAGTTTAATTTAGTATAATAAGTTTTATTATTATTAATAAATTAATTTTATAGACCAAATACTAGGAGGAAAATAAATTAATTAGTAATAATAATTAATTATTAAATTAATTTACAAAATGTAAACAAAATTTACTAGAGTTTACAAGTTAAATGTGAATACAAGTTAATTATAGCCTTTGAAACATTAAGTTATTTTTTCAAGAATATTGCAATTTAGTTGTTTGAAAAAAGTATCAAGCTGTTTTTTGTGCACCTCATTAATTAAACGTTAAATTATACCATTTGTCAAACTCTAAGAACAGCGAGTTTAAATTAAATTTTTAAATATTTAAACTAGCACTAAATTTAAGGTTGTACGCTTTCGGCTCCAAAGCAATAAACTTATGGAGTTTCTGGAGTCTGGAGCCGGAGCCTAATGTCATAAATAATGCTCTTCTTTAGAATCTAAATATAATAAATAGCTGTTGCTTAGCAACTTGGAGTCTGGAGTCTAACTTTTATAATCCTGCTAAACTAGAAATTAAAAAATAATTTTTTCAATTAAATCTTAAAATTAAAAAATGGAAATCACAAAACACTATTTAAATATATAAATAAAAAATTTCAACTGAATATTTTTTTTCATTTTCTGATTATCATGATTAACAAGTTTTAATAGTTTGGCCATCAATGTAAATCTAAATATTTATTTTTTTTAACAAATTTACGAAAAATTAAATAAATTTTAAAATTGAATTAATTTAAACAATTTAGCCGTGGGGTTAGGATTGAACCCACGACTTTCCCTTTTATTAGCACGACGCATTAACTAACTGAGTTAACCGGCCACAAGTTAAAATATGTTTTAAACTTTATAAAATCTGGATGAGCAAATTAATAATAAAATATAAATCTATCGCTAATTGAAAAATCTGTTTTACTTAATTAGAAATCTCAGATGTTAAGTACATTAATATTTTAATAATAATTTTAAAATATTTTAGTGAATGTTGAGAAATAATTTGAAAAAAATTTCTTACTCGTTAATCATATACAACTTCTACAGTGTATTTGAGATTGCTAAATTGTTTGTTGTTATCCTTGAAACTAGTTTTTAGATAAAGCAATCATTTGATTGAATCAAATAAAAGTTTATACTTTATTCAAGCATTGAATGAGTGTTAGATCTGTTTTAATTTGATTTATATATTATTAGAATTAAAATATAAAAATAGTGTTTAAAATGTCGACCGAATCAGAGCCTAAATTAAAAAATATTAAAGACTTAACAAATATTGAAGAATTTGATTTCGAGAAAATAGAGTTACTCAGAGGTGAAACACCTGAAGACATTCGGGAGAAGTGTTTGCAGTTATGCAAAGATTTCTTGTCCGCAAATTGGAGACAACAGTCGGTCAATACAATCGAATTTAGAAGAATAAGCGGAGGACTCACTAATCAGTTGTATTACTGTGCGATTGCCGAGCCTTCAGCTCATCCACAGGATGTGCCACAAGAAGTGGTGATTCGATTATATGGCAAAAAAGATTTTAATAATTCAGATAATATAAAAAATGAAAGACTAAATGATGTCGTGATTGGACTTATGGTCTCTTCGAACAAATTGGGGCCAAAAATATACGGAGTGTTTGAAAGCGGACAGATTCACAAATATTACCAGGTACTTATTTATTTGTATATTAATATAAAAATTTTTAAAAATATCAACTAGAAACATTTCAAAAATAAAAACAAAATTTTAATTGAATTTATTCATCATTTCTATCTTAAATGTAACTCACATTAATTTATTGCAATTTATAACTATATTGTTTTATTTTGTCACAGTAATTTTGTTTTTATTTTTGAAATGTTTCTGGTTGATATTTTTAAAATTTTTTATATTATAAATAGCATTAATATTTAAAAGTTAAAATAATAAAAATATTATCAAATAAAAACAACCAAAGATGTTTAACTTGTATGAGTTACAAATATTGCATTTATAGTCTGTATTACCAGTCAAAATTGCCCCATGTCAAAATTTAAAAAAATAAAATTACACGTATCTAATTATTTTTAGCATTAAACAATTTATATATTTAAAATTTTTTTATAACCATGGTAAATTTTTCTGTACAAATTTTAGTATGTCATAAAAGACCAAGTTAAAAATTTTAAATTTTTTTCTTATGTTTTGTGCTTACCATAATTTCATAGTTGTAAAAAAAATTTAACTTAATTTGACCAGGCACATTTGAATAAATTGCGTTTAGGCTGGTCAGTTAATTTTGGCAACGGCTGTATGTTTATGATTAATATTTTTAAAGCAAATAAAATTAAATACTAAATAAAAAAAGTTAAATAACAAGAGTTGAAAGAGTGGCCAACTGTCTAGCGTTGCTACAGTGCATTCAAAAGTTGAGCAGTAATGCCAGCAAAGAAAAAGCTGATCTACAACTCTATATTCTCAAACTCACCTCGGCTATTGCAAGAAAAACATTTCTTGGAGGGGAATCCCTTTGCTTATATCTTGAATATGATTTAAATTTACAATATTTAAAATTTAAACATTTTCTTTAAAAATTTTTAATTTATTTATTAATTTGAATGTTTATATATATTAATGTTTGAATACTTGTGCAATATTTGCTAAAATTAAAAAAATGCACAAGTAAATAATTGTTAGAAATATATAATCTATAATATAAATACTCTTTAATTATCTATCAAGTTTGTATTTTGTCTTAATACAATCTCATTACTTATTATATTATATGAAATATTATATTTTAAAAAAACTTAAACACAAACATGTAATATTGTTTGATAATATTAATTTATAATGTATTAATATCTAAATTTAGTTAAGATTTTTGTCAGACAATTTAATAAATATTTTATCGATTCAAAGCACCGACATTTCACATATGCCGAACAAAATAATCCAAAACTAATTCGGGAAGTGTTTCAAAAGTTGGCCCGAATTCACGCCATGGATGTGCCCATCAATAGGTCTACCAATTGGTTGTTCTTAGAGTTTGACATCTCATACGAACAGTCATTTGGAAATGTAGTTCGTAAAAAAGAACTTGATGCTTTGTTTAAGGAAAGAAATTGCGATATTTTTGATAAACATGACATTAAGGCTGAGATTGAATGGGTAAAGGAATTGGTTTTGAAAACCAATAGTCCGATTGTCTTCATTCACAATGACTTTCGAAGCAGTAATTTAATGGTTTTGGAGAATAACCACAATTTGTCCGAAACTAGTAATCGGATCGTTGTTTGCGATTATGAATACTCTGGTTATGGCTTTCGTGGCTTTGATTTTCAGGCCATTGCCCGGGAATGGGGTAATCCTGTTCGGGATATTAAGTTCGTTTCATTGGATATATCTATAATCCGACCATTGGTTGAGATCTATGTCACAGAATCTGAGCGTATATTCGGAAAAACATATTCAGAAAATCCAATCAATTCAGTCGACAATATACTGAAGGAAATCAAAATATTTTCATTAGTGTCCGCACTGTTCGGAAGTGTATTTATCCTAAAAAACAATAAAGAAGGCGATTTTCCATTGAATGACACATTTTTATCAGTGAGTATTAGCTTGTTTAAAGTTTTGCGTTTATTATTTAATATATATTTTTATTTCAACAGACTATGGCTGAAATGTCACTTAAAGGCTATTTTGTTTTAAAAAAACAATTTAAAGAACAAAATCTAATTGACTAAGAAATTAATCAATACAAATATTCAAGAACATTTTTGCAAATACAAGTAATTAAATAAAGCATTTGACAACTATATTTTTAAAGTAAAAAAATAAATGCTTGAAAAATTCTAACGATAAATAATTGTAAGAAAGCATAAAACTGTATACAATGCAAATTATAACACTCTCTATAATGCATTTTTATTTTAACCGTTTATTAATTAAAATTAAATGTTATATTATAGTTTAGTAACTATTTATGACTAATTGTTTACTAAAATTTTTATATAGTATAATATATTAATGTTCTTGGACAAAACATAGCTAGTGCATCTAGTTCATTGTTATATTAAAAATAAATTAAATTATTTACGTAATTTTTTGACAATGTATGAAAAATTATTAAAATTTTTATCTAAAATATAATAATTTATTTTAGTTTTAATAAACAAATGTATCAAATATGGAAATAGTAAATAAGTTAATAATCAAAAATAAAAACCTTGTTTTGCATAATTTCAAGATTTTATTGTTTTGAGTTAAATATTTTACTTATTTTAAAAGTTATTTATTAATAATTCGTATTATTAATTTTTTTAATTTTAAATATTTTAAAAATAAATTAAATATTTTAAACAATTAAATATTTTAACTCAGACTAAAATTAAATTTTAAACAGTTATAAAATTAAACTTGATTATTAGAATATCTTCAGATTTATGTTTTATTGAAAATTTAAATTTAAAAGTCTATTTTCAAAAATGCACAATATATTAGAAATTTTTAAATTTTTAAAGATTTAATCAATTAATTATAAACTTTTAAACATGATAAATAAAATAATAATTTAAACAATGTTACAATATTATACGGCAATACTACAGTATATAACAAACAATATTAAAAATAAAATGTGCGTAAGATAAATGTTTTTATCTAAAATTTTATTATGATATGATTACAAATATAATTATTTAATCAGAAAAAATTATAAAAATAAGAAATGCTTTTCCGTTTCATTTAACATGCAATAAATCATGAGTTTAGCACAAAATAAAATAATTAACTTAATTGAAATCATTTTAATTAATTTTCATATTATTTTTGATACAATTACAAAAATTTTCGATCTGAATAATTAATAAAAAGTTATTTTTAATAAATATTATTTATGATTTTTTTTTGTAAATTAATTTATATTTTCTATTACAGTGCAACTCACAGATAATGACGATAAAAGTGAAAAAAGTGAGAAAGTAGCGCCACATCTGCCGGCCGTCTCTTTCTTTCAATTAGTAAGTGTTCGACAAATTATTTCTATTTAATAATAATTTCGATAAAACACTGTTTCGTAAAATTGACTTCAGTTCAAATACGCCAAACGGATTGACAAATTGTTTATAGGCATCGGATTGATAGCATCGGTAGTCGCCAGCTGTTCCCTACCTATTCTCAATGTGCTCTTCGGTAATATAGTGGACGTATTCGTCAATTACGAGTTAGGAAGACAATCCGAAAACGGCATCAATAGTACGACTACCGCTCCTATCATCACAACCGACCAGTTTTTGCACCAAATATATACTCTGAGTCTAATACTGTTGATCGGTTGGATAATAATAACCAGTGCAAATTTTATTGTAATGACATTCTTCCCTTTGGCGGCTCTCAACCAAATACACACAATTAAACTCAAATACTTTGAATCAGTTCTAAAGCAAGAGATCTCATGGTTTGACTCGAAATCTTTGGGTGATTTTGCTTCTCGAGTCTCGGCGTAAGTCTAATCCAATTCAACAAAAGTTTAATTACTTTCAAAACATTTAATTCAAATATTGCATTAAGTGATCTGAAGCGGGTAGAGGACGGCCTGAACGAGAAGCTAGGAATGGCTATATCGTCTGTGTTTGCGGTTGTAATTCACTTAACCATTGCATTCATCTACGGATGGAAACTAACTCTCGTTGTGTTAGTCATCGCTCCGATAACTGTCTTTTTCACTGCTATTATGAATAAGGTTTGTGTTTTAAGTTAATATTATTCGGTTGTTATATTTATTATTGATTTGACCAAGATGATTAAATTTGATTATCATGTTGTTAGATGAGCAATTATTTGGATTGAAATTTTTATTTTATCATTACAACTAATAAAAATAATATTTGAAATAGTTGCATTTATGTAATAGTTGTTTTCTAAATAAATTATTTATTTCTCTGATAAGTTTAACAAGTACAATTAAAATCAGAATCGATAGGGGGGATTAGGCAAAACCCCCCCTGGTTTTGAAAATTTGAATTTATTCCCCCC
>JAQFXP010004261.1:0-10990 GCA_034693685.1 Belba bartosi
TTAATTAAAAATGTTTGGTTTGGAGGATACTGTGACTACATCGTTGTTGGGGACATACATCTGAAGGGAACTGTAGTTTGCTGGTCAAAATTTAAATAGCTAAATTAACTAAAATAATTTATTTTCAATTAGAAAAAAATTCTTAAATGCTGAAATTAAATTTAAATTTATTTGTCTAGATGACAAAATTTGTAACAATACAACCAAAATTAAAATTGGTGATTTATTATTTAAAGACAAAGAGAATTTTTTATTTATTTAAACAAATTTCCAACAAAAAAAAAATTTCAAAGAAAAAGCATCTAGATCAATTGAAACAAATTGCTTTTGAATGTAATTTGTCTTTATTTGTTTCAATTTCAAATAAATTATATATATATATATATATAATATATAATGCAAATTAAAAGTAACTAACCACAATTTAACTAAATATATAGTAAATTTTGAGTAAGATTAAAATAAATTATTAATTTTTTAAAATTTTGATATAAATTTTGTTAATTTTAAAAAAAATTATTTGATTTTAGCTCGAATATCTAATTAGAGTTTGCTAAAAAGGTTTTGTTAGATTTGTTGAATAGTTACTTTTAACGCGCACTGTATAGAAATTAAAATATTTTGATCTGATGTAATTGGACAAGTTTTATCTAAAAAAATCAATTGTTTTCAAGTTAAAGCATTAGAAACATTTAGAAACAATAATCTCAACTTCGCTCAAACACTGTACTAATTGTCTGTTTAATTCAATTTTATTCAATCCAATTGTCAGTCCATTAAGTTTTTTTATGGTATTTGTATTCCAAAATCAAAGCGATTGTTACATTCATAGAGCAGTTCCTCTAAACATCTAAACAATAATTGCTGTCATTTTGTAGGCCGACATAAATTGACTTTTATCGCCATTTTATTCGTTCTTTAATTTATTTTCTTTTTTGTTTTGTTCAATCGAATAGACTTTTTATATTAAAGGCATAACAGGAGAAGAGATAACTTATATTTCATTATTAGAAATATTGAATTTCATAATAAATAATTGAATTCAAGAATTGTATATTATGTGCATTATATGAATGAGAGTATGAGAGCATCAGTGTATGAGTGGATTTCCAAACTAAAAGAGAGAGAGAGAGAGAGAGGGCAGAGAAGAGAGAGAGAGCAGAAGAGAGAGGGAGAGAGAGCAGAGGAGAGAGAGAAAAAAAAGAAAGAGAGAGAGTAGGAGGAAGAGGAAAAGAAGAGAAAAAGAAGAAAATCAGGATACATTCAAACTTTAAAAATAGCCAAGCACAGAATAAGGATTAAGATGTTGAATTAATGATTTCTCTGATTTTAAAAATTGATATCTTTTTCTGATATTTGGTTTACAAAATGATATTCACTCTATATTTTTGGACAAATTTTTATAGTTTTTTGGTTAAAATTAAAAATGATTAAATTAAGTTTAAATTAAGTTAAATAAAGCTTAACTGTAAACAATGTGGGCGTATACTTAAAAACGAATGCCTTGCTACCTCCTTGATTAAAATTCTTGTACAAAACTAAAATAAAAGATCTAGTTCATAACATGTGACTAAAACTGTGATTGGATTTAGTCGAGTTTTTTGAATCGAAGTAAGACTTCTCTTGACAACTGTTGGCTTAACTTTTATTAAACGCTATTTTTCACAATCTTTTGAAAGTTAAAAAATATTTTCCGCCGGTTTTTGACACATATTATATCTATGTGTCATAAAAATATAAATTTTCAAATAACTTCATAATTTATATTTTTGTCAAAATATTTTTTGCAGTTTATTATTACAACAAAACATATAACTAAAAATTATTATCAAAAATATTCTTATCTAAAAAAAATTTTATTTACATATTTTAAAAAACATTTGACTAATATATTTAATAATATTTATTTGTTTAGTTTTTGGTTTAATTCTTGAATTAAATTAAAATTTAAAATTTGTTTAGAGATAATGTAATCTAAAGCAATTGCAAATATTTACAGATAAAATTAATTAGCGTTTGTGTGTTAGTTCTACAGTAATGCAATTAAAAAAAAATTAAATTAAATTATTTGTGCAAGAAAGAATAATTTAATCAAAATATTTTTTAATTGGTTTATTTTATTGTTTAATTAAATTTATTATAAAACTTTATTAGTGTATAGATTACCATTTATATATGCATAAAATTAGAGAATAATGCTGATTTATAATAAATATTATTTATAAATATTTTTGTTTTTTTTTTCTTTAAAAATTTGGGAATTTTTATAATATATGTAAATTATTGCATAACAGAAATTTTGCTAGCACAATTTATTTATTACTATTAGTACTAAATAAAATTAAGTAAAAAATTTTATCTTTATATAAACTTTAAACAGTGCAATTTTGGTTTAATTTAAATAAAAGCCATGTTAATCAATAGTTTGCCTATTATCAAGATAATTTAAAGCCATTATAAACATAAACCAAGCTTATCATATAAAGCAGGGATTAAAAAGGTTAACCGATCCATGGGGGGATCATGGGAGGAATTTTTTTAAAAAGCGACTCTGACTTATTATTATATTAAAACATTATTATATATTTATAAAGAAAATCATTACAAATACAACATTTATAATATTTTCTATTAAAGTGTTAATTCAATTATTGATTAAGTTTTAAATTAAACAAATTTTTTTTGTTATTTTTTTAATTGCATTTTAAATGTTTGCTTAATATAAATATATACAGAAATTAATTGTTTGATTGTTAATTAATAATTAATTATATTATATAAAAAATCAATAAATAAATAAATATTGTTGCCATCAAAAATAATTAAATTACAAATTTTATATTAAAATAAAATGTCAAAAAATAATTAAAAACATTGTTGAAATATATATTGTTTGTTACTCATAAAATGTTTGCCGACAATTCAACAGTTACAAGCTGAAAGCTGCCTTTATTTAATGGTTATTAAATTATTTTAGTTTTTACGTTTTACTCTTCAGTATTAAGTAATTAAATTAAGTCGAGACCTAAATAGTAGACATAATTTGTTAAACAGCAAAAATTAAATTAGAATTTTATTAAAACAAAATTTAGATTTAAATTAAAAACATATTTATAGTATAGTATTAATATAAATATGTTTTTAATTTAAGTCCAAATTTTGTTTTAATAAAAATTTAATTCAATTTTTGCTGTTAAACAAATTATGTCTATTATTTAGGTCTCGAATTAAATTAATTATTTAATAATAAAGAGTAAAAAGTAAAAATTAAAATAATTTAATAACCATTGTAACTGTTGAATTGTCGGCAAAACATTTTATGAGTAACAAACAATATTAGTAATACAAACATTCGTTTACAATTTTATCAGAAATCAAAATTAGATTTTTGTTTGTAAATCCCTGCTGGCTATTTTTAGTATCAATTTTATTTTTATTCTTGCACGATCATTCTAAAATATTTTTTCAATTGAACAGTTTAAGTGTAAATATTATATAAAAGTTTAATATTATTTACCATTTAAAGTGTTGCTAAAAATGGAATGGATTTAAAAGTTTTAAATATGACTTAAATATCAGTTTGGATTGAATTCGGTATCAATTTCTGCAAAACTGACATTTCATTCAAAAATTTTATTAAATAAAAAATATTGAATTCAATTCCAGGTTTTTCAGGCACTATAGAACTGTAAGTCATATCCTGTTGTTTTCAATGTAATCCATGTCACTCGACAATTGAAAATGTGTTTCGAGAATAAGTTTTGAAATTTAAAAATTCAATAAATAAAAAATAGATTTTTTTAAATGCAAACAATTTCTTACAATTGATTGATAGAAAGATTATTATTATTTTATTCCTTTTTTTATATAAAAATAACTTTTTAAAATAACTTTATTTTCTAAATTTAGTAAATATCTGACATTTATTGATTAAATAGACAAATATTGATATTGAATAACAAGTTTTAATTAATTGATACAATCAATAAGAAGCGAATTTGATTGGATTTTTGATTTACTCCTATATTACTATTATATGAGTTTGGGAGAGAAAACACAATTTTAACGCTCATAACAATACGGAAAATA
Source organism: Belba bartosi (assembly GCA_034693685.1). NCBI lineage: Eukaryota > Metazoa > Arthropoda > Arachnida > Sarcoptiformes > Damaeidae > Belba > Belba bartosi. Next base: position 4,090 of record JAQFXP010004261.1, read on the forward strand.
GATTTAATAAAAAGATATTTCAAAGCATTTATGACATATATAAGTAATACAATGTTTTTGTATTGCATTATATGTTCTGCAGTGAGAGGCAGAAAGGTCTTCAATGAATAGAAGTGAGAGCATAGCGACCATTAAATCTTATTAATTAAAATCAGTTTCAGAAGGTCGGTCGATCCAGGGGGTGGGGGTAGGAGGAAATCAGGGAAGGGATTGTTTTTCAAAATTTTGGCTAAAACTTAAGAGGTATCGGGGAAGAGATTTTTCAAAAAATGCTTTTAAAATCAAAATAATTATGTTACAACTTAACTCAATTTAGCTGAGTTTAAATTAAATTCAAATTAAATCAAGTTAATTTAACTAAATTTAAGCTGAATTTGTAACCAATTTAGAGAAAATTTGCAAATTTTTGCTATAAAACTATTTTAAAAAATTGCCACGCGCCTTTGGCGGTTGGCATATCAAGAACGGGAGTACCTTTTGGCGGAGCAAATACTAGGGGGATAAATAATAATTTTCAAAATTAAGGGTTTTTTGGCTGATCTCCTTATCTGAAACTCTGATTAAAAGCAATCTTAAGAACAATAAATTGTTTTGATTTGATTGCGTGACAGTCGAGACAATACAAACCTATTCACTAATTAAATTAGTCGACACAACAATTGTTTTTATTTATAAAAACTAATTATCTTGAAACAAACACTTGTATGCAAATCTAGACTAATTTGTTTTTTATTTGTCAGAATTGTGTAGAAAATTAATTATTTACTTAAAACTGTTTTTTGTTTTAAGCTAAAAGTTTATTTTATTTACAAAAAAAAACACTTAATGAAGAAAAAATAGTTTAAAGTTTTGTACTCCAAATCAAATTTATCTTAAGCAGCAATTTTAATGATAATTGCAAAGACATTAAATGTCTGTTTTCTTAAGAATGCAATGAATTGTTTTAAAAAATAAATTTTTATTGCTTTTTGAGAATTAGTAAATAAATCTCTTTTTATAGTCGATTGTTAACACCTGAGCAGATGTCGACAATAATAGTATTATATTATATTGATTTCTGACGAGAATATAAAAAGCGTTTATTTATAACTCTTATAAATGTAATAAAAAAAGATTTTTCAGAATTGTTTTTCAATGTTTCCTCAGGATTGCTTTTGTGCAGGAAAGAATTTTTATGCCACTTTAAGCATTATAAGTATTAACATTTTAAACACTTTAACGTTTTATAAATTTAATATTGTAACAAAATTTAATATTGTAATTTGTATTACAGTACGTATCTTAGTAGTTAACTAAATACATAAATCGGAGAGTTTGCAATTAACCAATACGGCCGAGTTTTCATATGGTGTTTATTCAAGTCTGGGAAACGATAAATTTCATTAGGTTTTAATAAGTAGTACTCATAGACAGATATAATGTTCAAACTGTATATAGAGATGACTTCTGTAGAGTGAGCTGTGCATGCATTGCCTGTATATACATACAGCTCTCACTGCACTCTGCTTTGGATGACAAAAGCGAGAGTTGTTTGGCAATACAATTAACGGCGCCCCAGGCATCACAACCTACCGACAATATTATTAATTGATAACATAATTAGTTTAATATAAGTAAAACATTAATACTTATTTTATTTTAAAAAATTGTTAAATATTTAATTAAGAGTTTTGTTGCTTTAATCTTGTTACTCACTTAGAGATAACCATAAATGACTTCCTTTTTGTATAAATCATTTGTTTTTTTCTCTAACAGCGATAAGTGTTTTATTTGTTTTATCAGATTCTGAGTTCAGATAAGACAAAGAAAAATAATGACTAAAACGAAAGAATCCAAAAAACAAAACTAAAATTATTTTCGATATAACTTAATGTAGTTTATTTACCTTTAACTATTTAAAATTTTATTTTTATATTATCTAAATCTACTCAATATCTTTTAAAAGTATATAATTTAAAATTTTGATTTTGTTTTTGTTTTTTAATTTTTATATTATTATAATTTATTATTATTTAAAATATTTTATTTGATTTTACTTAGATTTTTGATGTATTACTTGTAATTTACATTTCTCAGACATTAAAAAAAAATTTCTTTTAATAATTTAAAATTATAAATAAAAAAGATTTTAAAGTTTTGATACATTAGATTAATAAGCGGTGTTTCAGATGATTCGCCTATGATTTATAACTTTTAATAATAATAAACACAACTTTTTTTTCTAAAAATTGTTAGTAATAATACTGTGATTGAGTATTAGGTAAATCTCAAACTAATAAAAATGTACAGTATACTTATGTATCACTTAAAACTACACTAACTATATGATTAATATATTATTTATTAGTTTTTTAGTTTTTATCTTAACTTAGTATTAAAACTCTCAAGAGAAAATACAAATGCAAAAATATACATAATAAAAATAATAAAAGATAAAAATAAACAAATACACTCAAAGGTATATCGATATATTATGTAAGCAGCGGTCAAGTTAAAATTAATATATTTTAATATAAACTATTGATGATACATATCCTAACTTAACATAAGCCCTTATAGTACTTTAATAGTACTTTAAGTCAAACGTATTCCTCAAAGGGGCAAATATGTTGAATGTTAAAATCTGAATAAGGGCTTCATACTGTATAAATATATAAATACTGTATATATATATAAATATTGTTTTTATAAGAGCAGAGTAAAGTGGGTGGATTTAAACAAAATTTTCTTTTAATTTGAAAAATTTGGCGAATATTTCTTTGAGTTTTTAGCTGAAAAATGAATACTCTTTCTGTTTTAAGTCGCTTTTAGTCAAAATAAAAGTGAAAATATTCTCTAAATTAATGCTAAATTTAGTCAAATAAATCCTGTTAAAATTTAGTTAAATAGCAAAAAAGTTAACAAATAATTTATCCTAGCTATATTCCATGACTTTGTCGACCTTGGCTAATCCTGCATAAGAACAAGCAATTAATGTTAATGGAATCAATCAATGAATGATTACAGTATTTACGAACACTTTTATCTCATACTACAAATCTAAAAATAAAATCGATTAATGAAGAAAATATAAGTAACAAAAAATCAGAATATTTTATTATCAGAAAATTCTAAAATTAATAGTTTTATTGTTTATTAATTTCTTGTAAACATAATGTTGTTACTGTGTAATATAACGTTTTTCGGAAGTCCTAACCTCTTTGTGCGGAAATTCCAAAGAGATTTTCAAAATATTTTATTTTAACCTAATTTGTTTAGTTTATTTATATCGGATTAGCGTGACAGAAATTTCTAAAATATGCAAAGCTTTTAAAGACAACTGCATTTAATTTTTACAAAATAAACATGTAAAAAAGATGAAGTTGACATATTAATCAAAATTCTTAATTTTATTTTGTTTTAAAAACTAATAAAAATTTGCGAAATAATGTCAGTGTCTGACAGTTAAAAGATATTTATGAAGCAATTTAATTATCCAATGTAGAAATAAACAAAATAAAATTGATATTATTTTTAGAGCAATTATTTTTTACGTATTTGTTATTAATATTATGTCTTAAAATAATTGTAATAAAAAAACTAAATTTTAAGTTTAAAAATATTGTTTTAACTATAATAAACAAATAAATAAAAAATTTGCGAAACAAATAACATTTTTGATATTAAAAATTAAGCTAAATGTTTTGTTAAAATATTTATAATTTTAATTTTTTTAATTAAAATAATTTGAAAACTTCAATTTAATAATTTGTTTAATTAAGAATTTATTAATTAATATTGAGCAATATTCTTAATTTAAGAATATAAGCGCAAGAATAATTTATTACAAAAAGTTTATGTGGAAAAAATAAAAACAATTAATTTTTAATTATTTAATTTTTATAAATATAACTTACTTGTTAGACTTATTAATTATTACTTTAATTTTTAAAAATAAAACTGGTCTTATTTAATAGTTGTTTAATTTAAATTAATTTATTGCAGTCAAACAAACATTAAAAAAATTTTATTATTTATATCTTTGTTGTAATTTAATTAAATTAAAAAAAACTTTTGCAATTAATGTCTTAATATTTTTTATTTTTTGTTTCACAATATAGGTAATCAAGATGTTGTTTATAGGTATAACATTTAATTAAGCCTGTTAATTAACTGAAATAGAATATAGCAATTTGGTTTTATCATGCTAGTCGTGCTATTGTTCGGTCTTTGTTGGCTTCCCTATCAGATGTACAACATATTACAGGAAATATATCCCGAAATTAATAGGTAAGTCATCTTTCACTTAATTGTCGCAAATAGTAGTCACATATAAAGCTGTTTAATGTTTGCAATAGATATCGATATATAAACCTAATTTGGTTTTCGTGTCACTTTCTGGCGATGTCTAATTCGTGTTACAATCCATTCATTTACGCCATTTATAGCGTATGTATTCCTAAACACATAATTACAATAATTCTGTTGACACAACATTCGTAAGTCAATTGTCGATCACTTTCTTATTTGTCTTTTAATTTAATCTTCTATTTTGTCATTGATTTAATTGAAAAACAACTTGGCACTAATTTTGATTAATGATTTGAAAATAAACAAGCAAGTCAATATCAAACATATCAAGCAAGCATTTTAGTTAATGTATAGATTTAATCAACTCAAATATTTTTATACTTTATTGAAACATCTTCTCTGAAACATTACATATGATTCATATGATATGATATAAATCTAGCATTTATTCAAAAAATAATTGCAATTATAATTTATGCGTGTGAGTCTAATTTATTATTTGCAAAAAATCTAATATTTTAGTTTTAACATATTAATTTTATGCACAAATTTTAATAGTAGTGATTAGTGGAAAAAAAACTCTTATTATAGTTTAATATATTAATCAATAAGTTAAAAATATTTTTTTTACCATTTTAATATGTTTGATTTTTAAAAATTGATATTTTTAAGTTATTCTTGTTTATTTATTTATGCGTTTGTTAAACTGTAAATAAAAACTATAAAAATTAATGCAAATTTAGATTATCAAGGTAAATAAGATTTTAATCTTTTAAGTGCCGTAGATTTAAGTAATTTTATTAGCCATACATTAGTAATAATGACAAAATTTATTTTATTTATTTTTATTCTATTGAAATGGAAAAAATGGTAAATTTATATAATATAGTGCAACAAATTACAATACGGCCATTTCTGTGCCAAGTTAAAATATCTATTATTTCAAATGTTTAAACATAAAGTGCATCAAATGTGACAAAAATTGATTTTTTATATTTAAGAAATTGTGCCATATTTTCAAAAAATTCTCAAATCTTGAGCGCAAAGTCAATAGACGCCTTTGAATAGCAGTTTATTTACAAAATATATTAATTTTATTAACTGTGCATCACACAAAATAAGTGAATGTATTGTTGCAAATGTTGACAATGTTTGACATCTTATCTCTTGTTTGCTGACGTCGGATGTTCACATCACTGGCCGCATCAATCACCCGATTTCATAAATTGTAATTTAATTTAGTCGTAATATTTGCAGTAAAGTCTTCGCCAAAGGTTTTAAAAATATTAGACATTTTTAACAATGCATTTGCATAGAAGATAATATAAATAATATAATTCAAGATTTGAGAATAGTTTTTTAAATATTTTTTAAAAATTTTAATTTGATGTAAGATTACGTTTAAATATTTGGAATAATAACGATTTTAGTTTGGTACAAAAATTTTCATATTGTAATTTGTTGCACTATATATAATTATAATTTAGTATTTATAATTATTATTATTTATTATTATTTATAGTTTTTATATAAATAAATAATTGCAATAATTTATTGCCTTTTAGATTGCTTTTTAGCAATTTAATTTATTAAATGTACATAAAATAGACATTTAAATTGACTTAACTCCAGAGATCAAGAAGGTCGGCCGATCCAGGGGGATCAGGGGAAGGGATTTTTCCAAAAACGCTCAAAAACCCTTATATTTATGATAAAAATTTGCTTAATCTAACTAGATTTAAACCAAATTTAAACTAAATTTAGTTAAATTAGCTGGATTGAAACCGGATTTAACACCAATTTAGGTAAAATTTTCTAATTTTAGCACAAAACACCCAAAATATTTGCAGAGGGAGTACCTTTTCGCGGACCAAATGCTAAAGGGAAGGGGGATAAATTTAAATTTTCAAAATCAGGGGGGTTTTGCATGATCCACACTTTTCAATTTTTGGTTAACTTTTATATTTAATTATTTATTAATAGAATTAACAAAAATATTTATTTATTTAATTAAAAATATTATTAACTTATTGTAAAAAAGTTGCTTTTTATATAAAAAAAATTTGTTAAATAGTTGAAGCGTTATTTTTGCCTTGGTCATTTGATTAACAGTTATTTACTTGCAAATGGTTTTAAAATGCCATATTAAACGTCAATTAAAAGTGGCCACTGAATGGCCACGGGAGCATTTCTCTAAGTAACTATTAGAATGTAAATTGTAACAAGTTTTTTTAATTTTTAGCTACAAAGTTTTTGACGTTTCAAAATATAATTCCAAAATTAATCTTTTTTAAAATAACTTTTTTGCATTTACCTAATAACTTTAATTTATCACTTTTAAAAATTATTATAATAATACCCAATGTAGGGCAACTGTCAATTTTAGATTCATTTATTACTTACGTTTTCTACTGTATACTACGTTTATAGTCAACGTTTATAAAAAAAATTGTTTTAATAAAAATAGTACTCAAATTATAAAATGAATCTTGACTATTTTTAAAAATATGAATTGTTCTTCAATGGTAATAATTTGCTAATAATAATTTTCAGTGCTTTAAAACATAAGATAAAATTTAATATTATCTTAAATTTGTTTTTAATTTATTAA
>JAQFXP010004262.1:0-10990 GCA_034693685.1 Belba bartosi
AAAAATACAATCAAATTACAAATATTAAAATAAAAATTCAATTGAATTATTAGACAAAATTTCATTTATTTCATTAATTACAATATTGAGTTGATCGATTGATTTTGCACCCATTAGTACTGTGTTTCCACTTGAGAATACAATTACAGTAACTTATTGCCATTTAAACTTCAATGATTTGTTCTTTTGAATCTTGTATTCACTGTCAGGTAAAATTGACTTCAACTTTTCAATAACATTGCCTTCCAAACGAGTTGTGGCGACGATATTATAGATTACGAAGCCATTGATTCGGATTTTGACAAAGTGCCTTAACCAACGACCAGTTAGTTGTAATACTTTTCAAGTGTCCACTTCACTTGTTGTTCCGGATATTACAAGTTTTCTATTTGGAAACACTAATACTGACGAGTATAGACGACGGAAGCGTTTGGTTATTCCAAAAAATACTTTTGGGTCAAACTCAATATTGATTGAATTTCTTGCAATTCTATTCAATGGCAAATTACAATTAAAATTTGCATTCGCAGCAATGTTAACAATTTTATACATTTTAATCAATGTAAACCATCAGATCATCTTTGTAATAATGAAGTTTAGCCAGCTCATCAACATCGAGAACCATATGACGGGAGGAGCCAGTCGATTTTGTTAACACCAATTCATACAATCGTAAATTTTTTAGTTGCCGAAACTCTAAAGTACGATTCTCTCCCAACTTAAACGGCTCTAGATTGGCTAATTTTCCTAGTAGGTAAGACATCTCTTCCTTATTAAAACACACCCCATTTAGTGTGGGGATATATTTGTCATTATTTGTGGTAAATGTTCTCAAACTGAAGAAATTTTCCGACTCTTTATCATTATCGACCAATTTCAAAATCTCTACTCTCTGAACAAAATTAGCAAAAGTAGCAAAATCAACGAAAAACTCAACTCTGAACCCCATTGTCTCTATTAATAATATATATGTAACTATACGCTTTATGTTAAAATATTATTTTAGTATTACAAAATGTTATGTAATAATGACATAATATTACGTAATATTAACGTATATTTTAAAATGATTTAAGCTTATAAAATAAACAATAATTTTTGCTGACATGTTATGCAACAAGTCATGACGTAGTATTACGTTTTACTGACGTGTATTTTAAAATGATTTTTGATGACAAATATTTTTTGTTGACGTTTTTATTTTTAAACAATTATATTTAGTACAAAACCTGAAATCAGGTTAAATTTAAACAAATTATTTTTTAAATTGTAGACATATGATCGAGTGTCTTCTGTTGTGGTTCCATTCAGCATATATGTCTCGTTCTCATGGCATCTATACATGAAAACGACCGAACCATTGGAGCCAGCAAATCGGAGTAGTGTGTCATTAATATATCCAATAAGTTGATCTCTGTTTTCAGCTTTTGCATTTACACCAATACTAGCCGATACAATGATTCGATTCATGTTGACTATACTTAAATACAAAAAGTTTGTTTTTATTAAAATTGCAGTAAAACTTTAAAATATATTTTTATAAACATAAACATAAACAAAATGTAAACAAACAAAATATATTCAAATTGTAAACAAAAAAAAGGTAAACAAAATGTAAACAAATTAAATGTAAACAAAATGTAAACAAACTAAATGTAAACAAATAAAATGTAAATAAACAAAATTTAAATTAAATGTAAACAAATAAAATGTAAATAAACAAAATGTAAACAAAATATAAACAAACAAAATGTAAACAAACAAAATGTATTCAAATTGTAAACAAACTAAATGTAAACAAACAAAATGTAAACAAACTAAATGTAAACAAATAAAATGTAAATAAACAAAATGTAAACAAATAAAATGTAAACATAAACACTTAGTTCATTGACTCTGACTTAATATTACTCATAGACTTAGTATTACTCATAGACTTAGTATTACACATAGACTTAGTATTACTCATAGACCTAGTATTACTCATAGACTTAACATTACTCATAGACTTAGTATTACTCATTGATTTAGTATTACTCATAGACTTAGCATTACTCATTGACTTAGTATTACTCATAGAGTTAGCATTACTCATTGACTTAGTATTACTCATAGAGTTAACATTACTCATTGACTTAGTATTACTTATAGAGTTAACATTACGGCATTCACTAAACATTGCTTCACTTACTTAACATTATACTCTAAACTATAGACAATTGAACTAAATTGGGTTTAAATAAAATTTAATTTGTTATATAAATTTATACTAAAAAGTATATGCAAAACAATAGATATATAACCAAATATAATGTATTAGTGAAACATATAAAAGACAAGATTTAATGAAACATATAAAAGACAGATTCTAATAACTTACAGTAGTTGAATAAGATTTGAATTGATGTCCAAGCAGTAAAAAACAATACAAATATTTAACTTGATAAAACTACAAATTAATTTTAAATAAGTATCCAAACAATGACACAAAACAATAGATTTAAACTTGAAGTGAAAAGCACAATACAACAAGACTTAGGTTTTGAATTGAAATAAACACAAAACTGGGCCAAAAAGCCGTTAGATTTGAAAAAACCGTTGTATTAAAATTTTATTTAAAAACACCCAAAAAGCTCTCTCTCTCTCTGCATTGCCGTCTGACCTATAAAGCATAACATAGCATAGCATAACATAGCATTGTATAGCATAGTATAGCATTGTATAGCATAGTATAGCATAGTATAGCATAGTATAGCATTGTATAGCATAGTATAGCATACGGACCCTTTTTTTCGTTACGCACGGAAGCACTCCTTATACATTAAATCAACCGTTTTTCCGTTCCGCTCGATTTAACACCCTATACATTGAAAACTTTTCCTCTAAACTAATTAACATAATAAAGCAATTAGCACGTACTAGTCATTAAAACCATTCCCTCTAATCTAATTTGCATAATAACGCAATTAGCACGTTTTAATGCGGCCCCCTTTTTTGATGACCCCCTCTAGCTTTTTCTGTGTAATGCGGCCCTCTTTTTTTGGTGACCCCCTTTGTTGTAAATAGGCCCCTCCCTTGTAGTAAATAGGCTCCTCCCTCTAAATACACTACAAACTAATTTGCATAAAAAGGGGGAAAGCACTCGAAAAACGTAACTAAATTTCCTTCTCCCGGCCAAACAAGGAGAATACTACTAGCGATTTATAATACAAATAATTTAAAAATAATTTATTAAATAATTTATAAAAATATGGTAAAACAGTGAACTTAAATTTTGGTAGTTGTTAACACATTTTTAATATAGAAAATTTTTCTCATGTTTAATTGAAATTAAACTAAGAGATCAGAGACTTTGCCTTTGCAGTAAAGGGACGCGGGGAGAAATAGTGAGACAGTAATACGATAATCATTTAAATGTTTTTTGCATTTAAAATGTAATTTCCAGGATTTAAAAATCTGGTATTCATTTAAATTCAAATTTTGAACAAATTTATGAAATTTGACATAACTCTGCCTCAGGATTAGACAAGAATTAAACATTAAAATAAATTTATTAAATTTTATAAAACTTAATTAAATTATTATAAAAATAATTTAAATAAAATAGATAATTTTAATTTAACAAATAAAATTACCAAAAATTTGGTAATTAATTTATCAAGTTATGTTTTAAAGTATGATGAAATATTTGTTTTAAATTTAGACATTAAATTCTAAGTTTTTCTAAAATTTATAAATAATAAAAAAATAATTAATAAAATTGAATTAAAATTAGAAGTGCTTATAAAAGTTAAACCAGTAATAGATAAAATTAAAAACAATTTATTGCTTACTACTTTAAAAAACAACTAATTGATAAAACCTAATTTAAAATTATATAAAATATTAAATTAATATTAATTACAGTAAAAAAATGTCAATCAAGATAAATGCAAATTTAAATTTAAAATAGGTTTCAACAGTTAACATTATAAAAGTAAGGTTTGTTTTAAAAATAGTACTTGAAATAATTTTTATTTTGATAATAATTGGCATTAAAATATGAAATTAATTATTTAATTTTTTATAAAATACATAAATAAACAATTAAAAAATTAAAGCGTGTTCATTATTTACGTTGATTTTTTTTAATAAAAAATTTATGATTAAAATAAAATGCTTTTGGTAATTTATATTTGAGTTTACAAAATATTTTATAAAATGTATATATTGTAAAATTTATATATATTGGTTTTGTTTATTGTTTAAAATAATAATAGTGAAACTGTATTTAAGTTTTAAAATTTATTATAATATATTTAAAAATTCTTAAAGCAAATATCCAAAACAATTATTATTAAATTATTTGTAATAATAAAATATTAATAACTAAATACAATTTATAATAACCATTAGTAACCTATTATATTAGTAACCTATAGAAAAAAAATTTAAATTCTTAAATTATTTGTAAATTGATATTATAAAATTATTAAATATTTTTATTGAAATATTAATATTTATTTTATTTATTATTATAAATACAAATAATGTATAAATAAAACAAATAATAAATAAATTCCAAAAATATTAATTTTGCGGCAAAAGTGTTTTTCATTTTTATTTATTTGCCCCAGCTATAATATAAATAAAAACTAATAAAAAATAAATATTTATTTAATTAAGATCTTCATTTGAAAACCAAAATATTTAATAAAAATTAATTTTAAATAATATAATAATTTTTACATTAATTACAGTTTATTATAAATTTTAATTTAATTGATAAAAATTTTAAATATTTATTATATAATTTGTTTTAATTTTATATATTTTTTTAATGTTTATTTTCAATATTATTGTTAATAAATATAAATTAGAATTTTTTAAAAAGCAATTCAAAAAAATTTAATTTTAATATTGTGTACGATTAAAACAAATAATTCAATATATTTGTATACATATACGATGTAGTGACCAAAGATGCGTTCCACTTTGTTGCTTTGCAATTTAAAATGAAACTAGTAAAATAAATAGCAAATATCCAATAGCTGTATAAAGATTTGTAGCGTTTATGTATTTATTTAGAAGAAAATTTTAAGCCTATGGATGCATATAATCTTTAAGAAATAATTTAGTTAATATCTCTTATATGGTATGCAATTAAATTTTTTATATACCTAAAAATATTTATTCTAAACTAATTTTTCATTTATTTAATTGGTTTGTTAAGAATAAAAAAAAAGATTGTATATTTATTCCAAATATATTTTTATAATTTTATTTTTAAAAATATAAATTAAAATTGATATTAATTGCAGTTTATAATAAAATTTAAATAAATTGTAAAATTATTAGGATTGGAATAATTTATTGAATACTAGTTTATTTTAATTTTAAAATTTTTAAACAAAATTATATTATTTAATCATTATTTATATTAATTTTTAATAATTATTATTTAATAATTTATGATAAATAAATGTTTTAAAAATTTATATTTTATATAATTATTAAATTTCTTATTTAAATTAATAATAAAAATATATTAATTAAATTTTGCTTTAGAATTCACACAAAATTTGCTAATTTTTAATGCAAAAACTAAATTATATAAAATATATTTAAAATAAATTATAATGTTTTAAAATAAATATATTTATTAACAAATAAAAATAAAGAATAAATAATATTTAAAAAATTTGAATAAAAATTTTTATTATTTAAAAACTTGTACAAGATAATCTTTCAAAAAAATTTCAGAATAGAAAATGTGTAATTAAGCAAAAAATTTGAAACAAAATATTATCAAATTTATATTTATGTGCATATTTACAAAGTTTTTCATCAGTATAATTTAAAATTATTATAATAAATTACTTATTTATTTAATCCATTCTGTTTATAGCGAAGTTTTTGAATAGAATTTTATTAGAAATAATAAATTTGATTTTATATACAGTCTATAATAACAATTAATAAATTAGTAATAAAAATAACATTTATTTTATAATAAAATTTTCATTTATATATTAATAATTTGCAGTAAATAATGTTAAAACATTATTCTTACAAAATCAATTTTCATTATTTGTAAAAACAAATTTAAAACAAATTAGAAAAAAATAAGCAAATTATATAAAACTTAAAAATTAATTTTTGTCTAATTGTTTTTAATAATATATCTAAAACAAACAATTTAAATATATATGTAATTAAAATTCAATAATTTTATTAATTACAAAACCGAGTTAGAAATAATAATATTATATTAATTAATCTAAAAATTTTAAATAATTAGACATTGATGTTGTAGTGGTTTAATAATAACAATTAGTTAAATTGTAAATTCAATTATTTATAAACTAATTTATTAAAAATATTTTTATATTTATTACAAATTAATTTATTTTAAAACAAAAAATAGATAAATTTTGCAAAAATAACCAAAATATAAAAAATAGTTTGTTTTATTGTTTTACACAATTTATTTTAAAATACAGTGTTAATTAACATTGAAAATATAATTATTTAATTTTTTTTTAATATTTTTAAAATTTATATTTAAATAATATAATTTTAAATATGTTGCAAATATATTTTTAATAAATCAATATTTAATAAATTGCCAAATTATATTTTTATTGACATTTATTTTAATATTATTTAAATAGTGCTCGTTTTTATTATACATCAATAAAAAAAACTCTAAAAATGTCGTTTGTGTAATATGAACCAAATATATATATATATAAATTAACGAAAAATCAAATTAAAAAAATTGATTTCAATTACAGTTAATAATAGTATAAAAGTGAAGTATGAAAATGCGTTGTATATATAAGAGAATAACACTAATTAAACAACCCATAACAAAAAAAAAACCTTAAACTATTCCAAAACAAACCCTAATTTTACAACCTTTAATGAAAAATATTTAAAACAAATTCTACAAACAAGCCTTATTAAACAATCTTCAAACAAACCCCAAACAGCACCTAAATTAACATCTTTTATTGATCAACCCTTAAAACAGCTAAATTAATAATCCCTATTAAACATCTCCCAAATAAATTCCAAATCAAACCCTAAATTTATAACTATTAATAAATAACTGAAAACAATCCCAATTAACACGTTGGTCATATAAAATGATTAGAAATTATTTTTAATTAAAATTATTATTTCAATTATATTCAAGTTTTAATAGTTTATTAGACAATATTTATTTTATAAATTAATACTAATTTTTTAATGGAGTAACCTTGTTGGCCACTGCGCGTAATAATGACTACTTATTTTATATGTATTGAAACAACAAAGTTAAATTGTTAGTTTATAAAAAATAGTTATTAATTAACTTGTCCAATTATTTTTATTATTGACAAAATAGATATTGTTTACTTTGTTATTAACTAGTAATGCCAAGTAACATTTTATAAAAATTTACATTACAATAGCGTAGGTTTTGGCATTTTATTAGAATTAATGTAAATAGATACTGTACTTGTTAAGGATATAAAAATCTCAGACAATTGATAAAAAATTAGTTGACAAATCCAAAAAATTTTTTGATACTTACATAAAAGTATTAGACTAACAAGTTGGTTTTAATTTGATTTGCAATATTAAAGGTATTAGGTTTAGAAAAATAAATTTGGCATAAATAAATTTAATTGATTTGTAAAATTAAATAAATATTTAGATTTTAAAATTAAAATTAAATTTAACCTGAATAAATTTTGTAATAAAATGTTTTAATATTTTTGATTTTAGTAATGGTATATTGAAATAATGTATAAATTAATTTATAAAAGTATAAATTATAAAAAATATATTAAAAATTTTCATATAAAATTAAATTTGAAACCGCAAGCTTATTCGGGTGTTAACCGGTTGATACTCAGCGGTGCAGAAGTGGATGAGTGGAGTCAGCAATCAATACAAATTAGCGATTAAACAAAAAGTTAAATAATATTATGATTCAAAAACTTATATAGTTTCAAATTTTTTCTCAAATTTAAAATAGATAATTCGATTAAAGTTACAATATTTATATAAATAATTTATTTAATATTTTAAAAAATTTATTCATGTTGTTTTAAAGTCTCTTAACAAAGATTTAACTAATATACTCTAAAGCGAATAATTTTACATTTTATTCAAATATTATTGACTGTATACAATATAAATATGATTAATTTAAATTTCTAATTTATTTATAATAATATTTTTAAACAATTAGCACAATATTTTAATAATTTTGTAAAGAATTACAGTTTATGCATTTGTATTATTTATTTTAATACTAATTTTTTATATAAAATTTTTAAAATAATATATTTTAATATAATTAAAAATTTATTAGAAAAATACATTTATATATAATAATTAATTTTTAAAATATTATAATAAATTAATTATTTTATAATTCAAAATTTTATAAATTTAATGATTTATTATATTTATATTTTAAATTAAATAAAAAAATTGTATTTATTATTTTATTTTTGCCGATTAATCTATTGTAGTAATTTAATGTAAATAGTTTTGAATTTTTTTTAAAAATTCGTTCAAAATAATTAATAAAAATAATTTTGTAAATAAAAAATATTATTGAATTTGATTAACTATATTATCGAATATAAAAATAAATAAAAATCTATATAATTATTCAAATAAAAATAAATTTATGTATATTACAATTAATCAGTAGTTATTTGCTGTAAATAATATCAAAATTTATTTAAAAATGTAATATTTGTGACAAAATATAAAACAAAAATTAAAGCAAACGTTTTTCAAATCTAAACTAAAATTTTTACACAATTTTTAATTACTCTAATCTTACTAAACATTACAACAATTAATTGAACTTTAATTTTGTTTATTAATTTAAATTTTTTTATTACTAATTTTTTTAAATCCAGAACCATCTATTAATAGAACATTTATTGCCATTTTTCAATTTATTTTTATAAAGATTCATTTTTTAATTATTAAATTATATTAAACTTAATATTTTACTAATTATTTACATATAATTATTAAGAATAAAAATAAAAATCTTAGATTAGAATTTTGAATTTATGGTCAAATACAATAAACATATAAGTTTTTAAATAAAATTGTTTTAATAATTTTGAAGCGCAAAGATTGATAGACATGTTTTTAATAATTGATAAATTATTAATTTTATTAACTTTTATGCAATTTCATTGTTGTTTAAATGTTTGATATCTCCTGTTTGTTAATATCGTCATCCAATTTCACAAATTATAATTTCTTTTAGTGAATATAAAAAAATTTAATGTTTTAATCAAAATATTTATAAAAATTGAAAATTATAAATGATAAAAATTTTAACCAAGAACCCATATTGTCGTATTAAATTGTGTCGCTTTATATTTATCACAACTTGTAACTAATAACAAAATTAAAAGTTTATTATTGTCAATAAAATTGATTTTTATATTTGGACGAATACATCACTAAACATGTTTATATTTTTTCTAGTTAATACATTTTTAAATATTTTATTAAATTTTTTATATTAAAAATATAAATTTTGTTCATAATTTTACATGCAATTTCTGCATATGTATAATAATTTTTATATTTATAAAATATAAAATTTTATATATTAAACATAAATTTTATAAGTTAATTACAATAAATTAAAAGCAATTATGTTACTGATGTTTTGTGATAAAGCCCAACAATTCATTTAATTTTTTCTTAATTAATATAAATGTTAAACAATATTTTAATTCTTATCAAATAAATATTTTATGCATTGCCAACATTCACTAATTTATTTGATGATCACCTGTAAATTTTGACAAAAATTCTTTTACGGTTTTAAAACATTTAATATGACATGACAAAAGCAATTTTCTTACAAAAGCAAAATTTTTATTTTAAATTTGCCTGGATACTTGTTAAATTTTATGTATATGTTTTCAAAAAAATTATGATTTAAATTGTACAAGTTAATGTTTTGGTAAAAATGTTTTTTTAATTTACTTCTTTATTTGGTAATTTATTTTTTAATAAGAGTTAGCAACAAAAATAAAATCATTTTTATTTTTGTTAAATAACGGTAGTAAATTATTTTACGTTTTTATTATTATTCAGATAAATGCTTTAATAATTAAAATCTAATTTACATAATTTTTATTAATAAAAAATTAAAATTTAATAAATGTTATAATAAATATTAACTTTATATTATTTTTTTGCTAATTAAAAATAATTCGATATATATAGCCCAATAATTTTATTATAAATTGATCTGAAAAATAATATTTTACGTATTAAAATGAATTACAGTTTATAATTGAATTTGATTAAAAAAACTAAACTATTTTAGTTTTAAAATAACTAATAAATTATAATAACACGTGGTTAAAAAAGTCAGCCTAATTTAATTTACAGTTTTTAATTTTTATTAAATTATATAAATTAATTAAGTATTTATTGCATAATAATTATCATGAAAATTGATAAATTAATTCAATATTAGGAAAAATTGATTTTTACGCTTAACCGCTAAAAAAGCAAAATCCTTCAATATATAAATTGAATAAATTAAATATAATATTGACTTAATAAATATTATGTAAATTATGAATTAATTTATTTAAATATTTTTAAATAATTTATTTAGAAATTAAAAATTTTAGATTAAGTTTTAACCATAATTTGAAATATTAAATTAATTAAAATTATTACTTTTATTTATTTAGATTTTTAAATTAATTTATTAAATAAATTATTTTATTAAAATTTCAAAAAAATTTTAAGCAATATATTTTGTATTTTGCAAGTTTTATGAATAATACAACGTTTTTTTAATATTACAAAAATTAGATTTATGATGCCATTTGATGTATTAAACATAGCGATGTTAAATTTTATAAATTTTTAAAATCCAGTGAAAATTTCACTGAAAGTTGCGGTGAAAGATTAGAACTTTCATTTTTTTCAAATTATAAAAATTTATTATATA
>JAQFXP010004263.1:0-10987 GCA_034693685.1 Belba bartosi
TGAGATATTTTAAAAAATTTATATTTAAAATAATAAAAATATACAAAACTAAAATCTAATTAACACCAAAAAATAATAATTGTTTTTTCTAGTAATAATATAATTATAAATTTTTAAGTTTTTACAGTTTTATTTAAGAATTATTTATAAAATTTATATAAATTAAAAAAAACATAATAAATTATTCAAAAATTTATAATTGTTTAAATTGTAATAATAAAAATAAGATTATTCTATATTATGTTACGACTTTTATTCAGAAAATTTTTTCTTAAGTTTATTTGCAAAATCTCTAATCAAAATTTTATAACTTCTATTTAAATCTAATGTTTAATTTTTATTTATTAAATTCTCAAAACGAAATTTTATTTTTTAAATCTAAATTTTAAAATTAAATACATATTAACTAAAAATTTATACAGTCAATCCAAATTAATTTACTAAATTTGTATATATTTAATTAAATATAACTTTTTAAATTTTAATTATAAGGTAAACTGTTAGTAGAATTTTTTGCAATATTTTAAAGCAATTGAGACATTAGTTTGAAATACATATACAGACCGCAACAAATTTCAAAAACACGTTTAAATTGTAATTTTTATAGATTTACTGTATTGTATTATATAATTAATTTTTAAATTTTTGTTTTGTAATTAATTTTTATAACTTATAACTATAAAACTGTTTTAAGCTAGCATCTTTATACAAATTAGTAAAAAATTAATAATAAAATTGTTTTTAATAGAATTAATATAATAAACATTGCAACTCAAATTAAAAATTAAATTTAATATATTTATATAAAATAATTTAAATTTTTATAATATTTTTAAAATTGTTTAAATTATTTCAAGTATATTAAATTTATTTAATAAATTTAATTTGTTAAATAAATTAATTTTTTCCTTAAAGTTTTATTAGTTTTAACTGTTATTTAAATTTGTTGTAATCAAAATTTATTGTTATATACTACATAAATTATAGAATGCAGTTTAAAATATAATTTTTAAAATAAATACATTAATAATTTGATAATCTAACTTTAAAAATTGATTACAATATTTTTATTTTTTTAAATATAATTTTGAAAATTTTATTAAAATATTAATAAATAAATAAATTTTACTAATAATAATTTATACAAACACTCGGATCTAATCCATTTGTTTATTTATTTTTAAATTTATAATTAAATAAATTAAAATTTATTGTTTAAAAAAATAGTAATAACATACAATTGGATTTACTGTCATATAAAATATATTTAGTATTATCTTATTAAAAACAATTAAAATATTTTATAGTTAACTGAACGTTTGTCATAAAACTAATTGACATTTTTATGTCGCTATAATATATAATAAATTGTTATTAAAATATAATAAAATTTAAAAATATTTAGTTTTATTTAATTTATTACAATTTATATCAATCACATACATATAAGATTTTACTAATTATTTTTATTTCATTTTCTGGTATGGAATAAATTGATTTTTAGTTTAAATTTATAAAATAATTATTTTATCGTTAAATAATTTACCATTATCAAAATTTTTATTTTTAAATATATTTAATAATTTTTCGTTTATTAAATAATATAAACTCTAATTATTTATTTATAAAACAAATTAATTTTAGCAATGTTCTATTAGATTATTTTGTAAACATTGTTTAGAGTAAAATATAAGATTTTATTAATTATGACTCAAAATACATAATTACAGTTTAAAGTTTTCTTATTTCTATAATTTATAGACAATTACATAATACAATTTATAGAAAGTTCTAAACGTAATGAGCAACTAGGTTATACATACAAAACAAAAAGTTACAATTTTTATTAATATATATCAATTAACATTTTTTGGTTGTAAAATAATTATAGATTTTTTCTGCATTTGGTTTAATTACTTATATAATTCGTATGTCTATCTAATTAAAATTTAGATTAATTTTAATAATTTGCTCATGCTTAACTTTATATTTATTAAAATAAGATTATAAAATAAAATAAAATAAATTAAAGTATTTATACAAAACATTTATTTAATAGATTCATTATTTATTAAGAAAAAAATGTTTTATAAAAATAAAATTATTTATAAAATTGTTTATGATATTATACGTAAAACAAAAATTAGAAAATTGTTACACTAAAATATTGATAGTAACAATTTTTTTAGATAGTTTTGGATAACTTGGCATAAAACTAACATATCAAACGTCTATTAAAGGTGGCTTTTATTTGGCTTTTAGGCCTTTCTAATTACATTTCTTGTTTATATGTTGTAGACGATATTCACTACCACATTTGTTAAACACAAAATTTGTTTAAAAATTGTAAAAAAACGTGTGATTTATTAAAACATATAATAAGATATGCATAATGTAAATGTAATACATTGAAAATTCATACATAAATTTAAAAAAAACTTATGCACAAGGCACAAATAACTTAATTAACCCAGGTTAAATTGTATACAAATTAAAATTTTGTAACAATTACAACATAATTTTTATAGCTTATATAAGGTACTTTTTTTTGTAAAATATTTTGGTTTTACATTTTCAAAATCCTATTTATTAGTACGTAAATTATAATTTGAAACTACAAATAAATGTTTATATTTTACATAATTATTTAATTTAATTTTAATAAATTATTCAAATTTAAATGCAAAAATTATAATTTTATTATTTTAACTACAAAAAATAAATATTTTACAAATTTAACTTATTTATTTAAAATTTAAAGTTGTTATTAAGATAAATCTTTTAATTTATTAATAATTGTATTAATAAATACTTATATAACTGAATAAATGCCATTGTAAAAATATTTTTAGAAGTTTTTAAAATTTATATTTAATTATTATTACTTGAAACAAAACTGTAATTAATAATTTATAATATTATAAATTTAAAACGAAATTAATAAATTACTATATTGGTTATATATATATCGTTTTAGCTTATAGACAAATCAATTATCATATTTATAATTATTCAAACTTGATATACTGATACAACAAATCTGTTATTCGAATTAAATGTAATTAATAATTTTCAATAGTAATTTAAATTTTGAATATATAATTTTATAATTTGTTTTGATTTTTAATTTGTCAATTAAATTCAGAAAATAAAATACTTATTTTCAATTATACAATTATATATAATAGAGCAATTCAACGCAGTGACCCTAACCGCTTTAACTCCTATTTGACCAGTCTACCCCTTTGTCAGGTCTGACCGCCTTTTTTTCATTAATCACTACCCCACTCTTATCTTACTCAATAAAATACGGAGAAAGTTGTAATAATAATCAAATTATTTGCGACATGATAAACCAAAGTTAGATTAGAAGTGCGAGTTATTTTCTTGGGTTATTATTAGCTTATCCAGGGCTCGTCCAGGATGTGCGACTTTGCTACAATAATGCCTATATTAAATTTGTTTTTATAGAACATTGCATAAAAACTTGCATTAACAAAGTTCAAAATTATAATTTATTTATAAATTAATTAAAATTAATTTTAATTTAACAAAATTATTTAAATTTTTATTTAAAAAATAAACTAATCAAAAACTTTTATATTTATTAAATTTATATTTTAATATAAATTTTATTAAATTTAAAAAATTAATTAAGTAATTAATTGTAAATATGACTTGTAATAATTATTGTTTTCACAAATGTTTTTAAAATGCTACACTATCCTTGTTTTCCCTAGTTATTTTTATTTAGAGTTAAATAAAAGTATATTTTATATATTGTATTTATACATATATTATATGTGAGAGTCGCTTGAGGAAACTAGTA
Source organism: Belba bartosi (assembly GCA_034693685.1). Taxonomy (NCBI): domain Eukaryota; kingdom Metazoa; phylum Arthropoda; class Arachnida; order Sarcoptiformes; family Damaeidae; genus Belba; species Belba bartosi. The sequence goes on from JAQFXP010004263.1 coordinate 3,830, forward strand.
TGCAACCGACTGAATGTCTTTGTTGAGACTTTCAATTCGTTTAAATTTAAATTGTTTTGTTTGATGGCTAACTTGACGGCATAATTTAAATCAGCGCTAATGTATTAGCGGGACCACAAAGTTATGAATATTTTATTAACAAATTTTAAAATGAATTTTACAAAAAATTACAAAAGATTAATTAATTATTTAATCGCTATTATTATTTACTACATTTGTCCATTTAGTCACCAATTTAGAAATGCCTTTCTCATACCATGAGTGTTCTTTAGACGCGAAAAACTGGAACAGTGCTGATTTTACCTCTTCTAAAATTTTGAACTTTTGATCACTAAGGAAGTGCAGAAGAGATCAAAACAAATAGCAGTCCGAAGGTGCGATGTCTGATGAATACTGAGAGTGAGGCAAGACATCCCAGATCAACTTTTTGAATTTTTTTAAGTCACTCGTTATGTATGTGGTTTGGCGTTTTCTTGTTGTAGGATAACACCTCTTTTGTTTACCAGTTCCGGTCGTTTTTTGCAAAGATTTGACAACAAATTATCCAATTGTAGACAATAGACTTCTGCGGTTATTGTCTGACCCATCTCTTTGACCTTGTGCTAAACCATTTTTTGGTAATCTTACCAAACACTCAACAGTGTCTTTTTCGTCCAAGCCTATAATAAAATATATAAATATTGATTATTAATAAATCTATTAAAATTTTAAATTTTAAAAAATTATATTAATTTATTATAAAGCAAAATTTTATATAAGATAATTAATTTAAAAATTATTTACAAATTACAATTTTTTTAAATACATAAATTTAAATTTAATATATTTAATGCATTATAAATATATTTAAATCTTTATTTTATATATTGCTATTTTGGATAAAATTATTTAGAAGTTTGTTAAAATATAACATTACGGGTTAGTATGATTTTATTAAATTTTTGAATATAGATTTAATAAATTTTTTAAAATTAAATTTAATGAAAATCTAAAATTTAATATTTGCAATAATATTAAACTAATAAATAATCAATTAAATTAAAATCTTAATATTTAATCCTAGTTTTATTAATTATTAAAATATTGAACATTAATTACAAATAAATTTATTCGAACAAAGTTGTATAAAACTTACAAGTATTGTACATATATTTTAACTAAAATTAAACTTATTAATTTAATAATTTTAATATAGTATTTTAATTAAAATTATTATCTAATAATTTAAAATAAAATATTGAACTCCGTTTCTAACGCCAAAAGATAAGATATTATTTATTTTGTTTATTTAAACATAATATTTGTTTATTATATACAGTTCTGTATAATATTATGTTAAATTGTTTCTTAATTTGCAAATTTAGTAAAGTTAAACATTAAAATCAAATTAAATTCAAAATTTATATTTATATTAAATACTATTTACCACTTAAATATTAATATCATTCTTGTTTAAAACAATTTATACATCAATTAAATTATGGTTGAATATTTACTAGTAAAAAACTAAAATATAGCTTGTTAATGATTACAAAATATTGATTTTATTTTGAGTTACCTAACTAATTTCATCTATAAACAAATTTGTATATAAAAATTTCTATTTAGTTCATAATAAAATTTTTTATTTATTTTATTTAGCAAATTTAAAAAATAATAAAATTTAACAATAAATAAGTAAATAAAACTTTTATAAATATTTCTGATTATATTTGTTATTAGATTTAAAACTTTATATGTATTTAAAAAAATCCTCAATTTTATTTTATTCACATTTGTTAATATATTGTAGAAATCCAAATAACAACAACACTTTGGTTTAATATATTTTTTATTTCTTTATCGCAAACTTTATGACAACTTGTCTTTACTTTACTGAACATAAAATTCGATTCAAATTGTAATTAATTTTTTTTTAAATATTTCAAGTAAAACAAAAGTTTGAAACAAAATTTTGCTAAATTGATTATAAGTTTTAAATAATTTTATTAAAATATTTTGACTTTGAAAATAAATATTAAGTTTTAAAATTAATAACTTTTTATGTTTTTCCAATAATTGAATTTAAATATAGTAATTATTTTATATTGCTTAAATTTTAAAAATATTAATTTACATAATATTTAAAAAAATTCAATAATATTAAAATTAAACACAATAATATTATAATTAAATAATTAAATATATTGTAAAAATTAATATAATATATAAATATTCTTTTTTCAATTCCAATAAACAAATTTATTTAATTTTGTTTGAATTTATTTAAAAATTAATTAAATTTTACAGTTTTGTTTCCAATTATTATGTTATCGCAAAATATTATTAAAATAAATTTTTTAATATTTTAATATAGAGTAGTTATTATATATTAATTAAAATAAAAGTATTTATAAACAACTAAATTTAATAACATTAATTTAATAAAATATATTCTAAAATATTAAAATTGAATATAAGCAGATTAATCAAATTTTACCAATATGTAAATAATTTTAAAAAATTAGCATTTGTATTTATTTATTTAAATTAAATTTATTATTCATATTAATTTTAAACAATTATGTTGTTAAAATTTCAAAGATGCAATTTACCGAAGATGTAAAGCAAAAAGTTACAAAAATGTTAGAGAAAAATATTAGAGACAAAATATTGCTTTTAAGATTTTAACAAATTTTAATAATATTTAACATTTTACTATTTATATTTATATTTTATTTTTTATTATTGTAATTGCAGCTATTAATATTTAAATATATTTTAACAAATTCATTATATGACCAGATATACATCAATTAGATTGAACTAAATTTAAATAAGTTGTTATTTTTAAATTTAGATTAGACTCAACTTAAATACAAATATATAAATTAATTTATTTAGCATAAAACGCTTAACTATGAACCTAACATTACACGAATGGTGTGAAGCGCCGAGATGAGAGCTTTATACTTAAAGTAGTAATTTGTATAATTATAATCAATTTGATTGTAATCTGTGTTTAAACTAAATTTAGTTCAATCTTATAATTCTATAGTATTTCTCATCAATGAAAAAATTTATTATTGATTTTAATAACGGTTATATGAATGATTCAAAATAGACAATATTTGTTAGCCACTTAGGAGTTTGCCTTCTGACTGCGGTTGAGATTTCGACGTACAAAATTGCAGAAAGTTATGAATACGCATAGTTTTGAAAACAAAATAATATTATTATATCTATATAAAATATTTTTTAATGCTTTTGTTTAAATATTTATAAGAATATATTAAGAAGATAAATTAAAAATATATAATTTTTAAATTACAAAATAAAATCATTTTATCGAATTCTCATTTATGATATATAAAATATTTATTTTAAAAGGAAAATAAAATTTCAAAATAATTACAGTTTTTGTTTGAAAATTTTGTTTAAGTTTTAGTCTTATTTTTATTTTTAAATAATTTTAAAATTTATTATTCTTTATATTTAGATTTTTCTAAAATTCTCATTGATAAATCTCAAACACTATGTTAAAATATAGCAATATTTTTTTATTAATTAATTTTGTTTCAAACAAATATGGCTAAAAATATTAAATATTTTTCATTTTTCTAAATTCACAAATAACCTAATAAATTTTTAATATATTGAGTAAATAAAGATGATACATTTAACAATGAATTACAAGTTTTTGAAAATAATAATTTAAAAAATTAACAATTAAAACCTGCGATTTAATATAAAATACTTTATATAAATCTATTAAATAAATAAAATTTCCTAATACATTAAAATTACAAATAAAGAAATTAACAATTTTTGTAAATAAAATATAAATTTTTTCATAAAAATAAAATTGAAATAAATATGAGATTATTCTTATATTAATTCAATTTAATTTTAAAATTGTTTTGATAAATACAAATAATTCTCACATTTTGCATTTATTCATATCAATAACAACATTATAATTAAATATAATTCCATTTTCTTAAAGGAATCAAAAATTTTAAGTATAAATTTTAAAAAATTATGATGTAACAAAATTACAGTTTAGGTAATATTTAAATTAATAATTGCATTTAAAGTTTGATTGTTGCAAGAACACATAAGTTAAAAAATATAAGAAGCTGTAGTATTTCTAATAATAACTATTAATAGTATTAATTTTTGTAAAGTTTAAGATAATAATTTTATCTTTTTGCATCCGGACTTAGATCTCAATTGCAAAACATTTTGAGTCTAGTTTTGCATTCGCCGGATGGATAAGAAGCTGCGGTAAGAGAGTGTTAATATGATATTTACAGTCAATACTGTACAGTTATTTGTGTGCATGATAATTTGCACTAAGTTGTCTAATTGTTTATTACATTTTAAGTCTAATTTATTGATCTTTTATTTTATATATTGTATATAATTTCTGTTTTAAAATTTAGCTTGCCACATAAATAAATAAAATAATTACGATATAATTGGTAAAAAATGATTCACAACAAAAAGAATCAATGTTTATTTAAACATTTACACACTAAAATTAAATTTGATTTTTAAAAATATTTTGTTGTTTACAATTAAAATTCAAATAAAACAAATAATTTTTATAACATTTATTTTAACATATTTAACAAACGCAAAGTTAAATAGAAATTAAACATTTGACATATATATAAAAATCATAGAATAATTTGGAAAATAATATAAGTTTTTTGTAACATTTTCCACATATACATTAGTTGTAATAATATATGAAATGATTTAATTAAAATTTATATAACAATATTAATTTTTAATTATAAATCGTGATAAAAAAAACAACATTAATTAAACATAATATATTAAAATTGAATAGTTTAATTTTATTTAAACTATTTTTATTTAAAATTTTATAAATATTAAAAAAAAATACAAACTGCAACTTTTAAGTAATTATTTTTATATATTGTTGTAAATAAAATGAAAGTTATATTTAGTTGGTAAAACGGCCACGTATTTATAATTTTAAAATTGCTCAATAAAGTGGTGTTAATAAAATAAAATTTTAAATGAAATTATTTTTTTTGATTAATATTTGTTATATTATTAAAATTTAAATCTTTATTTTAAAATTTTATTACAAAAATTAAAGTAGACAAAACTTTTTATTAATATTGTAAAGTTTACATTTATTCAATTTATTATTTATTAAATTATATTTTATTTTATATAAATTATTTAAAAATAAAATTTACTTAATTTTATTATTTAATTTAAATGTGGGTTGTATTTCATATATTTTAAATTCATATACATGTAGAATAGTCTAACTTAACATGAACTAGTCTTAATAATTACATTAAATAAAAAAATTTATAATGAAAAATGTAAATTAAATTTTTTTATAATAACATTAATAAATTTAAATGGCATAAAATGTTTAGATTAATTTTCAATCTAGCCATTATTTAATTATTAAAAATTTTGTTTAAATAAATATAAAATTTTATTTATATTTACAGTTATTACCAAAAAAATTATAATTTAAATTCTGCATTATATTAAAATTTTATAATTTATAATTTTTGTTATGTTTTGATTGTTCAATTTAGTAATTAAGTCATTACAGAATTAGATTCTAATCAGCAAACAAATTAAATTGTATATGTACATTTTTTAAAATTATTACTTTTAATTTATTTTCAATTAATGATTGTCATTTGTAAAAACATTATATTTGATAAATTTAATAAAAATTTCTCACCGTAACATAATATTACTTCAAATTGTAATTGAAACTTTACATATTCTAAATTTAAAACTATTTCTTACCCAAATATGGACAATCTTGAAATTTTCAAGAACACATATTCTAAATATTTTTGAACCGATTGTTTTTGTTTTAATACATAAGAAAATTTTTGTATGCTTATGTTTACTTTGTTTTCAATCTTTTAAAATGTAACATTTTGTATTTGATTTTATTTTAATAAATATTTGTTGTAATATTAAACATGGGCTTTGATTTCACATTATAAATAATTTCTAGTTTACTCTTTTGCAAATATAAATGCTTTGTATTTAATAAACTTATAGAATTAATGTTAATTTTAAATAATAAATATAAAATTTATTTTAGAAATTCCATTAGTTAATCTTTGACGATTTAATGTATATATTAACTAATTAATCTAATTAATTTTAAATTAAAAAAATAGAAAAATGTGATTTAAATACTTTAATCAAATTAAAATTTAAAAATTAATCTGAAAACATATTTTTTCCAGTAATAATATTTATTTTATATTGTTTAGATTTATTTGGAAATTAATTAATCATTACAGTTTTGTTTAAAACAATAATATTAAAAATTTAATTTATTGTTAATTATATGTTTAATTAATTATTATCCATCTCAAAAATAATAGAAATAAATATAGTTTTAAAGATAAAGATCATTTTAAACGAGTTAATTACGAGCATAAAAAAAGATTATTATTATATAAATAAATTTAATTTCAATTAACATATTTAATATTTTAATTTAATAAAATCATTTAAAATGTTTATTTATAATTTTTAGTTTAACATATTATAATATATATTTAAATGTTGCAAATATATTATATATTGTCATATCTAAATTATACAAACAAAAATAAGATTATAAAGTTGTGTTTTCAGTCATAAAAACGTAATAGTTTGTTTTTTAAATTCAAAAATGATAGAATACAGTATTATTAATATACAAATAATAACGTACAAAAATATAGCGGTATAAGTGACAAAGTGAAATTATTAAATTTTAAGTGTAAAAGAAATAATCATATTTAATGTTTTTTTACTAATTTCAGTAATTTTAATTAATTTTGTTAAGGATTATTTAGTTTTAATTAAAAATTTTAATTGTTTATTTCTATTGCATCGTTATAATAAACAGAATTTACATTAGTAAACAATGCAATGTTTTTAAATTCAATTTCTTGTTTTTTCTATTTGTTGCTATTTTTATTACTGTTTTTAATTTAATTGTTTTTATCTTTAAATATTAGCATGACTAATATATTACTTTTGAATTGGTTACTAAATTCAATTTATATTTTAACAATTTCTAGTTGTTTGTTACAATAATTTTAATATTATTTTTACAAAATCAAATTTAAAGATGGTTTATGAGGTGGCATGTTTAAAATTATA
>JAQFXP010004264.1:0-10986 GCA_034693685.1 Belba bartosi
AGAGATAAAGAGAATGCAATTGAAAGCGGTTTGGAATCATATAATAACAAAACACACGTGAATTCAACTATTGTTTTAAAATCAATTTTTAACTTATTTCTAAATCAATATATTATTTAATATCATATAACTCCTTAAGAAGGTTCTGAAAGGACCGAAAGCGCTCGAGTTTTGAATACAATAAACTTATTAATTAATTATCACTAACTTTAAAGAATTACTTAATTTAATTTTAAAAGTATTTCTAAATCTTTATACAAAACATAATTATCTCAGAATTCAATTCCGGGCAAAGAAAGTATTCCGAATATAAGTGCGGAATACGAGGCATCGACTTGTACTCTGTATAACGATAGGGGAAACCCTGATGGCGAGGACACATTGGTCCGGCAGGAGAATGCCTGGCATTTCAATGAGATTTGTCTCTCGTGTAAGACTTGTTTAGTTAATAACTTAGATATTTGTTAAACAAATGTTTAATAACCAATAAATAAATCGAAAACAGCGACGAAAGTGAGTGTCCAGTGCCCTAACCGTCTCTACGTATTCGAAAGGATTCCGAGCTATAAGTTCGAGGGAACGGACGACAAAGAAATCCAAACAAAGAATAGAACGGAATGTGAGGACAAGTGTCTGAACGAACACACATTTGTCTGCAGATCCACAACATTTAATCGAAAGACAAGTAAATGCAAACTGAGTCGAGAAACGAGATATACAAACCCTAAAGGCTTTAAAGCGGATCCAAACTCCGATTATATGGAAAATATGTGTCTTCCGAGTGAGTCATCAAAACATTTGAAAATTATTTAATAAATTGTTTGAATGTGTAATACAAATAACAACCCAAATGTCTGAAAGGGACCCAAATGTGTGCCTGGAATGCCTTCATTATGGAAACCGGCAAAGACTTAGATGCGATTTATGAAAGGATCCTGATAACCGCCACTGAATTCCAGGAATGTTCTAATGCCTGTTTGGAAAGCTTAGACAAACACGGATTCCTGTGCCGGTCGTTCATGTTTGACGAGTCGGGCCAGACCTGTATTCTCTACGACGAGGACCCGCTCTCATACGAAGAAATGAGTCAATCCGAGTCAACGCATAGCGCACAGCAATTTAAAAGCAGACCTTTGAAGCCATCCCCGGGTAATCTCTATAGAGTTCTCTGCGTCGACGACCAAAAGGGTAAGCGATTCCACCTATTCTTAGATTTTTGATTTAGGATTAGACGATAGAGACTAATGATTACAAATTAATATTTCAAAACTAATTGAAAATTGAGTCTTTAACCAGTCTTTTGATTGAGTGGTCAGACATGAGTTGAAGAGCCAATCCGTTAAATAGTTTATACCCTTAGATGACTCACTCCGTAACGCAACTCTCGAGTGCTATCGAAGCAAACGACTGAAAGGTCGACATGAGGTAGAGATAGGAGTTTATAGTTTTTTCGACTGTCTTCAGGAGTGTATGAGATTATTCCGAAGAGGCTGTGGAACTGTCGAGTATTCGTCGCTCAAGAGAATGTGTCGCTTCAGTAGTTCCGATGGAATTGGAAAAAATCAATCGAATTTAGTCGACGATAAGAATTATGACTTTTATAAGTTTATGTGGTGTAAGTCAATCGCTTCTGACCTCTGACCTCTGACCTGCAATATATGCAATCAATGCTATCAATGCATTGCTGAATGACTTACTGTATGAGTAAATGAATGACTCAATTCCTGGAGAAATACTGAAAATACTGAATGATATTTAGAGAAATGTTTGTATGTTTTCAATCATTTTTAAAATACTGAATGAAGTTATATTGCATTTGAATTGCTTGAAAGTTTCAATTAAACACAATTATAAGTATATAATATATTAATACAATACCTTATATATAGAATGTTAACTAAACTAAAAACAAATTGCAAAGAATGCAAATTTAAGTATAATCTAAATGTTTAAAATTTTATTTCTATTTATTTTATGTTTGCCTTATTTAATGAATTGCATTGTTTTAATTCTAACGAATGGCACGAAAACACTTTTTTTGATTAACGTTTGCTTTAGGTTTAAGATTTCAAACATAAAAATAGTTTAACTAAATTCTCAATTACTCTGAAATTACAGATCGGAGTGGAAATGGAGTTTACCCACAAAACTATATCAATCATATGTATGACCAAAGAGCTGGTTTTCATGCTGGGCCTTCAGTTGCGCCAGGTATGCCAGGTGTACCGGGTGTGCCAGGTATGCCAGGTATGCCCGGCTCTTCAGAAGCATTATATGGAGGCTACCAATCTTGGAGCAACACATATCAGCCCAGAGATCATCACAGGGGAGGCTTTACTTATGATGAGTACGGGCCGGGAGGTTATACAGCTTCAAGAAGAGGATTCAATGCCAATTATGGCGCTTCTAATCGTTACCCTGGATATGGAGTTCCACCTTATGGTTCGTTCAGTCAGCACACGGCCACTCATACCAGTTATCCTATTAGTACAAATGGGGCTGCGGGAGGACAACCACCTCTAGTTCAGCCACCTCTCAATCCCCCAACTTTCGGAATTCCTTATAATGTGGGCTCGAGTGGCTCTTATAATACAATTCCCGCCCCTTTCCCACCACAAAAGGGCACAGATTTGTGTAAATTTCCGTCAGCTTTGGGAACCGGCGCTCCAGCAGTTTCGGCTCGATTTTCAAGAGTAGGCTTCAGTTCTCGACTTCGAAGTCAATATGTCTTCAAAGTGGTTCGGGCGGACAAAGTAGAGGACTGCGAGAAGGCCTGTACGGAGACCAGGGATTTTGTGTGCAAGTCCTTTAACTTCCGGGCCTTCTTTCCGGACAATTGCGAACTGAGTCACTTTGACTCAAAAGAGTTCAAATACGATAATCCGACTTATTTTGAGCACAACTCGCAGTACGACTACTACGAGCGCTCAGATTTTGCAACAGGACCCGGGGCTGCAGCTGCCAGTGCCGACTGCCTAGAAGTGACTCAGACCTGTACGCCCGAGGGAATGGAATTCAGTTTACGTACTTCAGAACAATTTTATGGTCGAATATATACCTATGGTTTCTACGACTCGTGCTTTTTCGACGGCAACGGCGGCTCTACGAGTGTTCTCCGCATCAGTCGCACCAATGGGTTCCCGCGCTGTGGAACCCAACAATACGGCGACGCCATGACTAACATTGTGGTGGTCCAGTTCAACGACTACGTTCAGACCAGTCGTGATAAGAAGTATAACTTAACTTGCTACTTTTCCGGTCCGGGAGAAGCAGTGGTCACTTCTAATTATTTAGACACCAAAACCGACGGGTAATTCAAACAATGTTTTAGAAATACTTAAAGTTTTACTTAAATATTCAAAATTATTATAAAATGTAAAATACTTAGGCGACACCCGACACAGATAGAGCACCTGCCGGCGCAAAATATATTGACATCAAATGTAGTGCTTAGGGTGTTATATAGAGGCACTCCTACCAACACTATAGTCGTCGGAGATCTTCTGACTTTTCGGTTGGAGGCCAGAGGACAGTGTATGGGATATAAGAGTTTTGCTTAAGTTTTGACTTAATTTAAATTATTTATATTTCCATTTCATAGATCGATACGATTTTTATAATAACGACATTTTTGCGGCTAATGTCATAGCAAAGGACCCCTACACTGGACGACAGGTTCATTTGGTCGACTCGAGAGGGTATCGAATGTCTACAATATTTTCATATAATATGAGACAAACATTAAAACTGATATAACTATTAGATGTCCGGTCGATCTGTATGTGTTTCCCGAATTGCATAAAACACCCGACGGGGGACTCGAGGCTGAATTTTATGCCTTCAAAATACCCGACTCTAACTTCTTGGTATTTCAGGCAACTGTGCGCACGTGCAGAGGCCCGTGTGAACCGGTAGGGCATTACTCACTTCTATTCGACACAACTTTATTCTATCGAATCAATGTTTAGGTGATTTGCAACGACAGGGGTCGAGGCCCGGGCTCTTTCCCTTCCTGGGGAAGGAGGAAAAGATCAGTTGTGAAGCCTTCGAATGGACTAAAAACAGCGAAGAATTCAACGGAACTGAACTCAAATTCGACCGAAGAGGCCGAAGAAGTGCACGAATTGTTAAGAGTGTATCTGTCGAGAGAGGACATACCGATAGGAGAAAGTAAGACTCAATCGGCGCAAACAGGCATTGGAAGAGTGTCTCCAAAGGTTTGTGTGCCTCAAACCGGCTATTATGCGTTAGTCACTGCCCTTACAGTTCTCACGTCTATAATAATGGTTTTGTGCGCAACTGGAGCTCTGGTCTACATCAGGAAAACGAAATCTGCGGTAAAATTCAATATTATTTCATTTAATAACAATTTGTTTATTTGTAAAGTTGTTATTATTTTATATACAGTACCTACTTTACAGTACTATACGGCCTAAGTATTAATAGCACCGGTATTTCGAATATAATTTTACTGAAAGCGATTGCACCAATGCTTGAATTTATTAGAAATACTCAAGTTTATTCTAATTGTATTGATTTCAGACCAAAGATATTGAATTTCCAGTTTCGAGTCCAACAAACGGCAACTTTTACGTAAGTCAGTACCGATCGGCGCAACCCTTTCCTTCTCATCAGAAGTTTGACGACCCGTCGGAACCCATATATACCGACCCATCACTCTTTGAGCGCTCGCGAAGTCTCCGAAGTCTTACTATATCTAACTTCGGAAAAGTTTGTTCCGAAGAAATGCCGGACCAATGACAGGGCGACACCATTTATTTACATCTTGCACAAATTATCGAGTATTCATATATAATGTTTTACCGTAAATCTAAACCTAATTTGTTTTTATTTGTTTCAAACAATTTTCAATTTCATTCAACAATTTTTGACTTAAAATAATTTCTAATAATATTTACATTAAAGTTATATAATATATGTATTGAAAATATCGAAACTATATTCGTAATACGTATTGATATATCAATTGTACCTTTGCTTAAAACTTATTTTAAAATTATCTTAAAATAAAAATTTAAAAATTATATCAAAATGTTTTTATTCCTTAAATTGAGAATAAATTGAATTTTTAAGACAAATAAAGTATGTTTTCCATTTGACCCCTACCCCTGACCCCACATTACTCTCATAATCTTTAACTGTATAACAATTATCGCATTAAACCGAAATACTTATCAATAGTAAAATTAACTTTAATTAAATTGTTGTTCAAAAAAGTCGCGTTTGGATCAAAATTTCGTATTTATTCGTTTCTCAATTTTATTGAATATTTAAATTAATTTTTTAGAATATGACTACAATTTTTGAAACAATTTGAAAAAACAATTAATTATTTTTTTAACTACTAATGAATAATCAATTAATAATTTAAAGAATAATAACAATTAGAATAAATTTACTATTATTTGTAATATTTAATGAATTTTAAATTAGATTATTCTTCATTTTGACTTAAATCAAAATATTTGGAGAAATTATTGAACACTTTTGGAGTTAAAGGTTTTGGTCTATTCCTCAATACATTAGGAATACTTTGAGTCGACTTTTGTGGACTATTGGCCCGAATTCCCGCAAAATGTTTGTTCTTTTGGTCGATATCTGCAGTGCTTTTCGTTCGAAACAAGTTTTGTCTTCGAATGTCCTCCAAATCCTCCATTTGTTCGGCAAATGTCTGGATTTGATTGAATGGACTCTTTGTTGGATCGAATCGATAATTACTAAAACTTTTCTTATTTTTTCTCAAATTTATGAAATTATTTAATTGATGTTCAGTTGAAAATCCAATTTTGCGATTATTTGAATTAAATTGGTTTTCACTTTTGGATCCAATTCTAATGTTAGAACTGTTTGAATCAAAATCTTTTGATCTATTATTGGCCGACAAATGATTATAATTTTTAGGAATATTTATCAAAAATCGATTCATATTTAGGTCTTTCTGTGTCTCTCCTTCGGTCGGAACAACATTTTCACTTAATTTCGATTCGGTTTCTGTTGTCAACCGTTTAGTATTCAAGACTTCAAATCCGCAATTCATTGATTCGTTAGATTTTTGCGTAAATTTAGAACTAATTTCGTTTTGAATCTGACTTTCAGTGGTTTTTATCGTTTTGTTAAACACGTTATCAATGGATTTATCAATATTTGAACCATTATTTGAATCAAATTTTGGAGATTTACTCCAATTAAATGAGAATTTCTTTGGATTAAACGGTTTATCAATGTTTAATCCAATTGAATAGTCAGTTCTTCTCTTAGAATTGGCGCCACTTTGCGGAACAACTGACTGAACGGCCGATACTTTGGGTAAAATTGTATCGCTTTTCAACTCATTTACAATTGAATCACAATATTTCAGACCTTTTTGACTGATATTCTCAATGTTGTCATCGCTTTCGCAAACATTTAATCGATTCTTAAGCTCTGAATCAAATGCTTTCAATTGATACGACTTTTTGGGAATAAATACCGAATTTTGTCGAAACATATGAAAGACATTTGAATTGTCACTCATTTGAGGATTGGCTGCATTTGATTGAATTGAATCAGAATTTATGGAAACATTCGCTTCTTTTTGTGGCAAACAATTAGAGCCAAGAGTTGTAAAACCGAAAGCTCTTCGAATCGGAACTGTTTCGGTCGTAGTCTTCGAATTGGTTTCAATACATTTGAATCGTTTAAAATTCAAATTGTTTTTAAGTAAATGTAAATCCATTTCGAAATCGTTGCTAAAGTTCTTCGGTTCAGTCAATCGAAGGGTCAGTCTTTGTGTCGAACTCTGACGCAATGGCGTCAATGGTGTCGACGGCCGACCACTTGTTGGCCACTTATTAGCACTGGTTTTGGTTTTACTTTCGTTCGACTTTAGGATTGATTTCAATTGAAATTTATCTGAAAATAGAATTCAATTAAATAAGTTTTGGCGACATTTGGCCAAAAGTCAAACATTACGCGACGTTTCACTGCTTTTAATCCAATTGTTTTGTCGACAAATCGGGTCAAACCGAACCAATGAAGAGTCGAATCGCACTTTTCGAGAGCTTTTGTCCTTCAGTTCCGTTCCCTTCTCTCCATTACCCGAACTGCTGCTCAATATTAACTCTATTTGTGAATCACTTGTCAACTGAGTCTCAAAATTAGTCAAATTATTTAAATTGGTTTTAAATGTTTGGCAATTATTAGAGATAATCAAAGGCTTTAAGAAATTGATTCCTTTCTTATCAATAATCAAAAGTTGATAGAAATCTAATCCTAAATATTTAGGCATTTTATATAATAATCACAATCATTGGTATTATACGGTATATACTGTACCAATACATACAATATTGAATACTGTATATCGAATTTCGTAGAATACGTTACTCTATAAATGCGCACTTTATATACCCCAATGAAAAGTCTGAACGTTTTCTAAATTAGTGAATTAAATGCAAATTAAATAACTGAATGATCCTTGATTATTTTATCATAATTATTTTATTCCAACTATGGAATTTCTTGATCGATCTACCATAAAATTATTTTTGAATAATACCAGCTAGGTAATTAAAAAAAAATTAAAATGTGTTTTGAGTTAACTATCAAGATTTAAAAAATTTTAAAATATGCAAATTATTCATTAATCAAAATAATTGTTTATATTTATTTTTGTTTTTTGAAATCTTAACAAGTTACAATTTGTCACTACTTTAAACTTTTAAAAACCAATAAAATAAAATAAAGTTTTTTTTATAAACTAATTAAAACTAATAATTAATTTCTATTTATAATTATAGTTAAATGTAACAATATAGAATATTTTAAAAATAAAAATAAACAATTGTCGCTTTAATCACTCTCGTTAAAAATAACTTTATATCTTAAAATGTGATAAATCAAAGATCCTTGATTATTTTACAATAAAATATTTTTTTATTAATTATAATATTTTATTGCAAATCTAATGTAAAAATATTTTTCCAAGAATATTAATTTATAAATTAAAATGTTTTTTGAATCAATTAACAAATAATTAAAAATTTTTACATTAAAAATTATTGTTTACATTTATTTTTATTTAAGTTAAAAATATTTAAACCAAAAATATTAATGTCGAAAATAACAAATTAGATTTGACTTATCTATTCGTAAACTATAACTTGTGTTCTAATCTATTCATTAATAATCTATTTTCCTATTCATTACAGTTTTAATCATTACTTTAATTAGCAGTTTAAGTGCGAAAATAACCGAAATTGACCGGAAGGGGCAGAAAAACCTAATTGCATTGAAAATATAAATATGTCTTTATATATAGATCTCGCAGATAAAATGATAAAATATAAAAAGTAATTTATGTATAATTACAACTGGATTAAATTTTCCTTTTATTTATGATTCGATAAAGTGTTTATTAAACTACTAAATAGTAAAAATGTTTTAGCCAATTAGTTGATAATTACTGTGATTTCGGAGTTAGAACTAGCCAGTGTCAAAAAATGTATTAGACTTTTTGTTCAAAAAAACTCAAATCTGAAACCCAGACATTATTAAAAGATATGCCTAAGTCTCTAAACCTCCCAAAATGTCCCCCAATTGCAATATTTTGGGCATATTTGCAAAAACTGTGTACGCTAAGAGGTGAACAACTGATACAATTACTCAATTAAAAAAAATTAACGAAAAATTTGCAAAAATTTGGTCCAAAGCATAATGTGAATAGTGAAGATAAAAGTTCGAACTGCGACCGAGCTTTTTTTATTATATAATATCAGTATTACTTATAATATGTATCATAATTAAATAGATTAAACAAAAGTCGGTAATCGTGTTGCTAATAAAACGAAAATTATGTTTATATATTTTAAACGTCATTTCCTGTTACAAGAAAATGGTATATATAAATATTTTATTCAATTATCAATTTTACTTTAATAAGTTATATGTGTGAGTTAATAAAAAAATAATTTAAATATCTCTTTTATTTTGTCTGTAAATTAAGTTTAAAATTCCTAAACTGTAAGAAGATATTGTATTTTGGAATGCGCATAACTTTTAAAATATTAACTTCAGAGGAATAATTTTTGCATATTTTCCTATCATATCATATGCTTTTATAATGATTAAAATTATTTTTAAAAATAAGCAACTTTATCAATCTACAGACAACTTTATTCTATATTTTATTACAATTTTCAATAATACTCAAATTGAGCATACTAGTTAGCTAAAATATTAGTATTGTTTGCCCTCTTCTATGAAAAACATAAATTAGTTAACAACAATTAAAAGATATTATGTTTAATCATTTGGTTTCTCACATATTAATCACAAGAATTGCACTTACTCAAAAATTTTTTTTAATTGAAGTGTTGTTTTTGTCTTGGTTATCTGATTAACAAATGTTTATTCGTATACATTGAATGTTTAATAACATTTGATTTAATTCCACTAATATTTAGAATTAAATTATATTTAATTTTGATTTAAATTGGATTGAATTTAATCTTGCTATTTTTTCACATTTTATTTATTATTATCAGATGTGGCCAAAGCAGGTCTAATAAGCCTAACAAACAAACATTATTGCTACAGTCTAGGTCCAATTCTGTCCCTTCCATTTCTATCCCTTTTCCATTTTTGTCCCTTATATACTAAAACCAAAAGCCATTTACTATAGAAACAATGCTAAACAATTCCATTTTTATCAAGTCTATTTTAGTCAACTTTCCATTTTTATCCCTTATATTATAAAACCATTTGTATATAAATCAATATAAAATTAGGTCCAATTTTGTCAACTTTTTTTAAAGTAATAAAAAAATTCTTAAATAAATAACGTGATAATAAAACTAACTTAAGTAACAATAACTATTTATGTTTTACGCAGTTATCGGACAAATGATTTACTATTAATTTAATGTTTAATTTAATATTGTATTTAAAAACTCGAAATAGTTAATTGATTAACAGTTTTGTCAAATGCAAAAAGAGATACACTATTAA
Organism: Belba bartosi; assembly: GCA_034693685.1. Taxonomy (NCBI): domain Eukaryota; kingdom Metazoa; phylum Arthropoda; class Arachnida; order Sarcoptiformes; family Damaeidae; genus Belba; species Belba bartosi. Next base: position 10,009 of record JAQFXP010004264.1, read on the forward strand.
TACTTTTTAAAATTGTAAGCAATTAAACATTAATTAGTTTTTTCAATAATTATTGCCTAAAAATAGTAACTACTATAATTTTCTAATAAATAATGTATTGTTTTATCAAAGTCCATTTTTATCCCTTTTCCATTTCTATCCCTCAATTTTTCTGCCCGACCCACTTGATAGAAATGGACCTGAACTGTATTATACGGATTCTATTTGTAAACATGACAAAAGACGCTCAGACGGGCTCACACATAGGTATTACATTTCGATTAATAAATTGTATTTCATTATAAAATTAATAATACAACTCAATGTACAACATACTAATAGTAGAGTAGTTTTATATTAAAATACCACAAATCATTCAATTGCTTGACATGTGGCACTAACAGCAAGGTCCCCAACAGTAATGCTTTTATAAGTAGCAAAACTTATCTAACATAAGACTGATATCACCTTGCTATATAGTACTAGCCTTTGCCTTTACTCATATGAAGCTATTCTATGCCACAAATTAATCGAAATGTAGCACCTATGTATGAGCCCGTCTGAGCGTCTTTTGTCATGTTTACAAATAGAATCTGTATATCATGAGTCATCTAGTAATGTTCGAAGTTTTATCATGCAAATAAATAGTTACAAATAAATGTGAAAAAGGAGTAAAGTAAAGAAATACAGTATAATGCCATTATAATGAACACCCAATATAATGAATAGTCCATTTTAATGAACAGTATTCAGAAATATTTTTGTTAAATTGGAGACAATTCAATGAACAAAAAATTTAACCAGGTTCAGAAAATATTAACTTAAAAAACTATTAACGTACCCCTGCACATATACTTGCATGCTCTTATAAGTGAGTTTGACTATAATTAGCTATTATAGTGTCATTGGCATGCAGATATAGAATGAGGTATAATAAATTTTATTTTAAAAATAATTTTATTATAAATGTTTAAAAATAGAAAAGTTAAAATATAATTA
>JAQFXP010004265.1:0-10985 GCA_034693685.1 Belba bartosi
AACAATATTTATTTTTAATTTAAATATTTTTTCATAATTTAAAACCATATATGATTTTATGTGTCGTAATTTATTGAAATTTTTTTATACCATCTGATGTCTATGAAAAAGCGATAAAAAAACGATGAGGTAATGGCCTTAGTGATAAGCATATTCTGATCGAAATTTTCTTATCATATGATCTTGCATTTAAATTATTTGAAGCAAATATTTATGTGAACAAAGAGCAGAGATTTTATTATTGTAAATAAATTTTAAATTAATTTTAAATATTTGATTTAAACAATTAAGTTTTAATTTACAAGACAATAGCAGAACAAGTTATGTTAGGGAGCTTTCATTTAAAATGATAAAATTTATTATAGAAAAGTATTTTTTAAGTAAAGATAATAAATCTGTGAAAAACAATTGTAATACGAAATGTAATATTAAATTATAATTATAATTCAAATATATGTACAGCACTGTAAGCAATTAAAGATAAATTAAAGTCACTGAATGTTAACTATAATACTGTACAAACAGATTAGAGAAAGTCCAGAGTTTTAATAGAACACCAAATGAGTTCTTACACACATTACGTATAATTTGTAATGCATTAGAGATATAAATAAAATGTATAAAAAAAGAATAAATTTCTACTTATAGTTTGTATAATCTTTACTTCTAAACTATTTAATTACTTCTTAAAATATGTTAACTAATATAGTAATTGCTATACAGTTAACGCATTTTATATTTACATAAAATAATATTAAGTAATGACAACGATATTTATGAGCCCTTTGTTTGAGGTTTTCAGTGAAGAGTCAGTGAATGTAAACATAATTTTGTTAAAAGTTTTTGATTTTATTATTAATTTAAATAATAACTAAATTATTGATTAATTAATAGTGTTTTATATGTTTTGACTTTATATCGAAAGTGAGTATTAAGTCAAACAAAATTGTATTTAAAGTGAAATCAAATCTAAAATAATTTGCATTTAATTGCATTTGTATTGAGTGTTACGTAAAGACAGTATTACTTCTCGAATGACATCAAAACTGATTGAAATGTTTGTATAGTTTTGTGTTTGCGTTAAGTGTTTAGTTGTTTTGCAATTAAATTGATTTAAACACAAATTAAAAGTTTAAACAATTAGTGAAATGTATAGTAAAGACAGTTTCGAGAGATTTGGTGACGACTTATGCGAAGAAGTCTTACAGTATTTGCCGACACATAATTCTGAAATGTTAGAAGCTAAAATTTTATTCTTGTATATAATTATATTAAATAACAAAAAATATTTTTGAAGAATTTCTATTCTTTGATATAATTTGAGATTTAAATAAATTTGAAACGCATTTAACAAATAAATAAATTATAACATTATATTAATTATACAAGTACATTTTGTAATATATTATAAAATAAAACTATTTTTATTATTTCAATAAAATGCAAAAGATTATATATGAAATGTTGTTTAAATTAACAATTAGTAGGTTTAGAAATTTTTAAATAAAAAATATTAATTTTTTTTTCTGAAAACTAGTCATTTGTTTAATTGTTATAAACACTGTCGAGAGTTGGGGTAATTACGACGAGAATGACAATGATATTCAGATAGAAAACTACCCAAACGTAACGACAGAAGATTGCGGTATAGGTCGGGAATCACGGCTTATGGATACGACTTGTTTTAAGTGGTATTTATTTAAGTTTTTCTACAAATTTTTAATTACTGTTATAAATAAAGTTTTTTAAATATATAAAATTTATATTTAATATTTTTTTTAATGTTAAGAATGAAAATTATAAAAAAAATTATAAGAAATTAAATGTTAATTTTTGGAAATACTGTAGTTTTAATTTATTAATAAGAAAATTAAAATTTTTTAAAATATTTTGAAAATTACTAAAAAATAAATTAATATTTATGCAAAATTAAAAAACCTGCAGGGATAAAAATATTAAGAGCATAAATAAACTAGATTTATTTATTAAAAAATAGATTAATAACAGGGATTCAGAAGATCGGACAATTTAGGGGGATCAGGGTGGGGATTTTCCCACAATTTTGGCAAAAACCTAGGGAGGGAATCAACATAAGGAATCAAAGAAAAGGATTTTTAAAAAAAACTTTCAAAAAACTTATATATTTATAATAAGATTTTCCTTAATTTAATTGGATTTAAATTAAATTTAGTTAAATTAATAAAATTTATTACGGATTTAAAACCATTCTACTTCAGAGATTATTATTTTTGTTTATCCCTAACGTCTCAATGTTCGATATAGAGGCCACGACAGACGGTACCGTTATTTCACTGCTTTTGCACTCAATGCTTGTCCTTACGATTTTTTGACTAAATTTTGTCTAAAACTTTGTTGATTTGATAACTGACCACTTGTTGGCTTGAATTCATCCGTTGACCATAACTGTCTGCGTCACTGGGTTTGGATTTTTGGTCATTTTTATGAGTGACAATAACTTTGACTTATTTAATAAACTTTTTCGGATTTTGTTTTCAAATCAGGTCAAATTAAATTTTATTAGCATTTCTATCAGCATTAGCTGGTTTTTATAGAAAACTTTTAAAAATATTTATAAACAATAATAAAATCACTTTAAAATAAATTCTAATAAAAATTACATAAAATTGATTATTTGATAACTAAAGTATTCAAATATAAAGATTTTAATCGAATTTTAAAATTCTTAAGATTTAGTGATGATCTAATGTCTAGATAACGACTGCTCTACAGTTTAACTCCTTTACAAAAATTCAAATTATTGAAAAATTGTTTTTTATGTTTTGGAATATTTATATGATGTGTATTTCTACTAATCTTTTGACTCGTTTTATTGATATTTACTTCAAAAAGCTTTTTTGAATACTGTGAACCAAATCCATTAATTGATTTATAAATGAATATCATTGCCTCATATTTAATGGTATTATAGATCAATAGCCAATTAAGCTGATCATAGAGAGGTAGATTATGCGCTGAATAGTGAGAATTAGTCACAACTTTTGCAAATTTCTTTTGTATTTTTGCCAATATTTCCAGATGTGTGGCATATGTAAAACTCCATAGAGAACATCCGTATTATAGTTTTGGTTTAATTATAGATTTATATAAAAAATTTAGTAATTTTTGAGGCAAAAATTGTTTTAATTTATTAATTATTGCCGAACGACTGTTGAGTTAGTTGCATAATTTGTTGAAATGTTGATCAAATTTTAAGCAATGGTCAACATATATGCCTAAAATATTTGTTGTAAATACTCTGGTTAACTGAATTTTATTAATTTTCAGTTTAATATCAGTAACTGATGTCTACCGAGGAGAGCCAATAAACATAAAATTACCTTTACTATAATTTAGACCAATCGATTATTCTTAAACTAATCACTGATTAAATTTAAATATAATTGTATTTTGTTTTAGAGTTCTGGATATGTCTTCACATTTATTACTAATGACATATCATCTGCAAAAAGATATAAATTTCCATTTAATTAAAGTTTTGTTATGCCATTTATAAATATGTAGTCGGGAGGTACTCTTTAACCGAGAGTGACCCCCTTGGCTGTTCCGCGGAGGCGTTTAGCGGAACGTCAGGTAAGCGGTGGCGCTTAAAATAGCCGAGTTGAGATTTGGCGGAGTTCGGGAGCGGGTGCTCACCGAACAAATACAAACAAACAACTTATCAGGACTGACACCACTGGCTTGCCGTATGCTCGAAGCCAGAACCGGCACACAAAGAACTCGGATGTGATCCGGGTTCTTTAACAATTAAAATAAATTAAAAATATTTAACTAAAATAAAATTAAAAATACTTTAATTAAAATTGAAAAATACATTTTGTGTTCTGTTGGTCTCAAGACCTCAAACTCTACTCTACTGAATAAAAACATGTTTTGCTTATTATATTTAAAAATAAATAGTTATTACTAACTGGTTCCGATTAATTGCGTGATATCTATATCTAAGTCAGTGATAAGATTTCTCTCATCACTGACCTTTACTTTTCACTTATCTTTTTTGTCATATCTCAACATTCATCGGAATTAGTAGTCATGAAATGAAACTTAAATATAATCGAAATAATTACGAAAAGTGAATAATAAATTAAAATGTATTAGTTAAAAAATGATGAGTAGAGGAATGAGCAAGCTAGGTTTATAGCCTTAACTCTATTACAAATATAATGAAGAAAAGAGCTCCAAACAACTTTCTTGTGGTACAGATAGTTGAAGAGTTTGAAGTTTAGATACTTTTTTGTAATGACTTACAAACGAATATCGATTAAAAAAATTAGATCTAAATTATTTTATTAATTTATTGTCACAAAAATCTCTTAAAATTTTAATCAATATATTGTGGTTAACACAATCGAAGGCTTTCTTTAAATCGAATGTTATTAATAATAAATATTTAAGAAATATTTTAAGAGAAAATAAGTTATTATCTGATAATCAATTTAGATTCAAATCACACCATTTGACAATTGATGCACTTATGGCTATTACTAATGATGTATCAAAAGCTATTCATTCAAATAAAAAGTCAATTACAATAATTTATTACAATAAAACCAGAAAAATTTGTCAGCCGCTTTTGAGGGAGTATCTTTTCGCGGACCAAATGCTAGGGGAAAGGGATAAATCCGAAATTTTCAAAATTAAAAGGGATTGTAGGCTAATCCCCCCCTTCTGAATGTCTGATTAATAACATCTGTAATAATTTTCTTATAAAGCAAATTTTCTGCAACTCTGATATCAATTCGATAAAAGTTTTAATAATAGCAATGATAGTTTAATAGTAACTCAATAACAAATGTTTGATTTGTAAAATTAAAAATTTAACATTTGAACAACTTGACTTCCATACCCGATTTTACAATTGAATTTCCCATACCCAATTTCCACTTTAGACTTTTATAATTAAATTACACACCCAAATTTTATACCCAATTTATATAAACGATTTCTATACTCAACTTTCCCACTTAATTTAAATATTTGATATTCCTAATCGATTTATATACCTTAATTTTAACGCAATTTTTATACATGTTTCTAAAATAAACTTCCATACACAAATTCCATATTTTAAAATAGTATTAGTTATTTACACATTTTTTAAATTGTTTAAATAATAGACGTAGAATGTGGCATGACCATTGTAATAATTGCAAGAGATACTCATATTTGTACCGTTTTTGCGTCAAATGTTGTCACAAAAGACGGGACTTTAAATAAATGGCTTAAAATTAATATTTAAATTTAAATACATAAAAAATTGGGTTAGACAAAATTATATTATATCAAATGACATAAAAATAAATTAAACGTTTAATGTTTAGAATTATATAATAAAAATTAGATAAACCAAAAATACTTTGAAAAAAATTTGTTCTGCATTACTTGAAAATGATTTACTAGTTACAATTTTCAAATAATAACAATTATTTTTATTAAAAATTACAATTTAACATTTAAACAATTAATTTAAAATATTTTTTATAGTTTTAAAATTTTTTAATTTAAAATTAAAATTTATATATTAAAATTATAATAATAATAAAAATTATTTATTTGGTTATAAAACTATCAAAAATGTTTAATTTGTGTTAGTAACAAATATTATATTTACAAATTTTTTATATTGATAAAATTTATCTATTTCAAAAATAAAAATTTTTAATTGTTTTTTTATTTAAATATTTTGTTCTGTTAAAATTTCTAATTTAACTTGTATTTTTTACTTGTAATTTTTATATTGTTGTCTTTTGTAAAATTTAAAAATATTTTATTGGAGAATGATTATCAGGATTTTATGTTTCTAAAACAATTTTCATGTTTTCATTATTTTGAAATTTTGATAAATTAATATAGCAAGTAAAATAGTTAATTCTACGATTGCATATATTTGGCTATTTATAGGCATAAACCGATAAATAGTTTGTCTCGAATAGAAAATGGCAGAAATATAATGAGAGGTGAAATGCCCTGGCTTGTTTGGATTAAACTTTATGGAAATAAGTAAATATTAAATATTTTTTATATATTTTTTTTGACATTAGATAAATAGTAATAATATAAACTGATATGTTAAAATTAAACTTTTTCAGATTAATTATAAATTTTTAAAATTATTATTTTTTAACTAATAATTTAGCCCTAATTATGGACCTGGCGAATGTACTGGATCAATTATTAATAATAAATGGATTGTAACAGCAGCACATTGCTTTACATATTAGTAAGTAAATTATATTAATATATTGTACATATTTAGTGCAAAATATCTAACTATTCAAAAATTATACATTTATATGATTATCACATATATACAGACAGGCTAAGTAAGTTTGCCATTAAAATTTATATAGCTGATTTTTTACAATTTAAATAGTAAAATTAAAAACGTATATTTAATAATGATTATGTAAAACACTAAAAATATTATATTTACATGTTATATTAATAAAATATTAGATAATAATACTATTATACGTTTAAACTATAATTAACTATGTTTATTATAACATAATAATTACAAATAGCTAAATTTTAAAAGTATAAAATTATGATTACGTTATTATAATATTAAATTAACATGTAAAAAGTATACTATTATTTGTTTATCTAATGATACATTTAGCGTTTTAAGAAAATAAATTTTTTTGTAAATTACCCCGTAATTTACTATAAATTTACAAACTTATTTATAAATTACGTAAATTTACATTTGAAAAATTAAAAATATATAAAAATTATAAAATAAAAAGTTATAATATAGTATATTCTCAAAATATTTAAAAATTCATTCAAGTGACCGAATACATTATTTAGTGAAAGTATAAAGAAATTAGTTTAAATTTAGTCAAATTTTAAACTCAATAATTCAAACAAAACTAAAAAATATTCTGATTACAATAAAATTTTAGTAATAATTATATTAACAATAATGATATTGTAAGTGATTAATTTATAATTAATTTAATGTTATTTATTATACATATTAATAAAATTTATAATTTACGCCAAAATGTAAATTTAATCAACTTTACGTAAAATTACTAGTACGGTAAATTAAAAACACTAGTTACATTAGATATACATGTTTAAGTTTACGTTTTAAATTGCAAAACATCAGCTAATTAAATTTTAATGGTGGACTTATTTAGCTGTACAATAATATGGTCTAATGTGCAGCTTTTTTACTACCTCAATTTTAATTACACATTTTTGAACATGTCTGTATATTCCGCTGTTACAGTTTGTTTTATTTTAATTAAATATTAATTTATTTTATTTTTGCTTAACATAATATGCAATTTAATTATTTTTATTTAATAATTATAAGATATTATTTAATTTATTAAATATTTTATATAAACTTTTTTATTCTCTGAACTTAAATATATTTAAATAACTTTTATTAAGTTAATATTTTTAATAACTCATTGATTTTTACACAACATTTATTAAACTAAACTATATTTTAATACAATTTTTGTTTTGAATAAATTAATTTTAAAACTAGTTTTAAAATTTCACTAAATTTTTATTTTTTTTATTACCAGTTTGCGTTTGTGTATTTTGTGTATTTTTTTTTACTAACAACCAATTTTGCAATATTTTTATGTGGATAAATAAGTTAAAGATTTAATTTTTTTTCTATTGTTAATTAAAAAAAAAAGTTAATTATTTTTGTTTTTAATAAAGAGTTTATAATTTGTTCCGCTTTAAGTAAAATAATTCAAAATAAATTGCTACTAATAAAGAAACCATAAACTTAAAAATATTATCTTTTTTGCAAATATACAAAGCAAAGGGGGCGTTGAATCTCAAAATTACCGTAATACCTCACAAATAGCGGCATGCCGGTATAAACAAGAATGATTATTTTTACTAAAATAGCTTTAAGATACTTACCGATATAAAATGAAAAAACTTATTAATATAAAATTTTGTTTAATTATTTATTGTAATTATTTCCAATAATAAGAAACAATATCAATATTTTGATTAATTTTAAGTAACTTGATATAATTTCTTGTTTAATTTTGAACTAAAATTAAAAGTTTTTTTGTAAATCTAATTATTTTTATTTGATGTTTTTAATACATATAATATAAAATATTAATTTTTGTAATAAAGTTTATTTTAAACTTTGTACAATTTTATAATATAATTTTAATTCTAATTATTGCATTTTTTTTAATTAAAGTTAAACTCGTGTTAAAAATCTTTTTTTTTCTTGGATAATCCGGCTTTGTATATATATACAAAATTTTTTAAATATTAAAATTTATATGCTCAATCTTGTTTAAATTATTGATTTAATTTTTATGTTTGATATTTATATGTTATTTATATATTAATATTAAATAAGTAGAGTAATGTAAATTTGTAAATATTAATAAATGTTTAAATTTAATTAATTTTTAGTAACAAATCACTTACAAAAATCGAAGTATATCCCGGATTGATAAATATCAATGAAAATAAACAAATGTACCTGGCTAAAAATTACACAATATGTCCTTATTATAAACAAAAATGGCAAAATGATAAAGATATTGCATTGATTGAGTTGGAAAATTCAATCAATTTTAAATTTATTGGCAAATATCGCAAAAGTAATTCAATTTGTTTACCAAAATGGCAAATTTATAACTACCAAGATCAGTTTGGATTAATTGCTGGATTTGGTCAACTAAAACCAGGACAAGATATAACTGGTCCAGTACAGATTGGTTGAGTAAAAATGTTAGCTAGAAATACTACTATACTTATCAATGATATTTATGCACACAATGGCAAGGCAATTTGTGTCTGGCGAACTCCAAATAAAACTGGATCAATTCAAAAAAGCGTAAGTGTTATCTATTAAATGATAAAAATATTTTTTAAATTTGTCTGTGTACGAGTAAATTGAATTCCGCATAACTGCCCCCGTGAGGAGTAATTTTGAAGTTATTAGCGCTTAAATTAAATTATATATATATAGATCAATTAATGCGACACATTACTTTTGCATCATTAATGGACAGCACTAAAATTAGGTATAATTTAACTTAAGCGCTAATATAACGACTTTTCTTTTAAATTATTCCTCATAGATATAGTTAAGCGGATATTAATTCACTCGTACACAGACACAAACATTGTTATTATTTGTAATATAATATTAATAACTACATTATGTTTGAATGTTATTTTGTTAATAAATAAAGTTAATGCATCCGAAATAATTAAAAAAATAATTCAAACTAAATTGTAAAATTTATTAAATTTGTGAGCAGGGTGATTCTGGTGGTCCGTTAGTCCAGTATGTAAACGGAAGAGCTGTGCTGGTAGGTGTTGGTACTAATTCGTTTGCCCCAAATGATTACCCAACCGAATTTTATAAAGCTTACTATGTTAGAGTATCTTGGATAGTTAACTGGATTGTTGAAACCATACAAAAGAACAGAGACGGGCGAAAATAAGAAATCAAATCGTTTGTTAACTTTTATATCATATGTTAAACATACAAAACCAAGATATCTGTTATGTTCTTTAACGAATATTACAGATATTTTGTTTTTGTATGTTTAATAAACGGTTAAAATATTAATAAATCTTTTTAAATTATGAGATGTGACTAATTCAGTGAATGAGTATTTTTTAATTTAATTATAGTATTTGTTTATTATATGAAACAGAAATATTATATCATTATTTTGTTAATACATGATATTCGTTAAATTATATAACATTGTTTTATTGCATATTTTTATATTTATAAAAATTTAAACATGTTTTACAATTATTTTTATTTGTATCAATTTTTAATATACTGTAATAAAATAATTAATATTTTATTCTTAACAATTAATGTTTTACGTAATTACAAAATAGAATTTTAATTTATTAATTAATTAAACATTAACAATCACTTAACAAGCGATTAATATCTATTCTATAATTTTGAAATTTAAAGTAAAAAAAGATCAAGCTAATAATTATATTAATAGTTATAAATATAATTACAAAAATCAACATTAATTTATTCGGTTTATAAAATCTTGGCGTGTTTATATCACCTGGTCCACTTTCATTTACGACATTAAGTCTGCTTTTTATCCAAAGCGAACATTCGCTTAAACCGTTTACTTCAACAGTTAAGCTAAATTCTGTTGAATTAACAATTTTAACATTCCAATTTTTTTGTAATATTTCTTCAATAATTTCTTGAGCATTTAATTTATACTTGCTATCATTTATTATTCTCTCACCCGTCAAACTAATATTTGCTTGAAATGGTATTATCAAGCTAGGAATCCATTCAATAAATGCATTTATCTAAATTTTAATAAATATCCATTTAATTAATATTAATTTGTAAAAAAATTATTGCATTATAAATTCAATTTTAGCATAATAAATCATTATAGTTTTTATTGTTAAAAGGCATAATTAAAGAGAATACTTTATGCTTAACACAACTTAATTATTTGAGAATATGCCTTTTAGCAATATACAATTCTTTAAATTCAAAAAGGAATAAGAATTTTGCAATTTAAACAAACTCATAAATAGTTTCGCTTGTACATTTTATTTTTAAACTTTTGTTTTAGATAAAATAATAATTATAATCAGCAATGATGGGCATTTTCAATTATCAATGTTCAGATCTAAAGCGTAATTTTTGAATCCGAAAACTACCTTGTTTAATTGTATTCACATATGTTGTTTGTTATTTACCTATAATCAGCAATCTTCAAATGATCTAACTCTATCCTATCTTATGCCTTAAAACATTAAATGTGTTTTAAGTTTGCACAGATTGATAATACGTTGTACTATTCATAAAAATTGCTAATAGATTTAGAAAATTAATATTTAAACTTAAATAATACTAAAATTTAGTTAGTCTTGAACACTAAAAGTTCAAAAGTAGTTATTAGTTTTTACTGTACTTTAGACATACAATA
>JAQFXP010004266.1:0-10984 GCA_034693685.1 Belba bartosi
TTTAACTGGATTTAAACCGGATTTAGCACCAATTTAGGAAAAATTTCCTAATTTTGGGCAAAAAACCCAAAAATTTTTTTAACCGCCTTCGGCGGCCGGCAAAACGTCGAGGGGGTGTACCTTTTCTCGAACCAAATGCTAGGGGGAGGGGGGGGGGGATAAATCGAAATTTTTAAAATCAGCAAGGGATTTTTGCCTGATCCCCGCCCTTCACGATCCCTGGTATTGACTCTTTCGGCAATCGATTTGTTTATTTCGAATAAATTAATTAAAATTATATTTTGTTTTGATATTTAGAACCAAAAGGAAGTTAAGGCATATCTACCGCCGGGAGAGCTCTGGTATGAAATGAAACCACAGATAAAATTAGTCAATATTGTCGGACACGTGACTATCCTGGACTCTGACCCTAACGGTCCGCCACCCGTCCACCTGAGAGGCGGTTCCGTAATCCCAATGACGTCATCACCTAATTTGACGACAACTTCTTCGGAAGCGTTCAATCGATTGGATTTAGTTGTGTTGCCATCGAAGGCGAAGACCGCTTCCGGATAACTGTTTTGGGACGACAGGGAATCGATCGACACTATAGAGAGTGGTTTATATAATTTGTACCCTTTTGTTCACTTTGCACCCGACCTGCTCTCTTGACATAGAGGTCGCACTCGACGGACACTCTCAGACACCTCATCCACACGTCGAGACTCGTCACTATTGGCAACACTCGTGAGGACAAAGAACTAGTGGCACAGGTAGATGGGAAGACAGTGTTTCTACACCAGATAAATGGGTTAACCGTTTTGGAGGTTGAGCTGAGTTTGGAGAAGAAAAAGGTCGAAAAATGGTCAGTCGTCTGGAAGTCCAGTAAAACAAATGAATGCAATATTTAATTTGTCTGTAATTTGTTTAATGAATACAAAATATTTTTAATAAAAATAAAATTTTTATTTAATATTAATTATATATTTTAAAACTACCAGGTAATATAATAAATAAGTTATAAAAATAATATTTTTTGCACTAAATTCTTTGCAAAAATATCGAAATTTTTTAAGTTTATTTTTTCTAGATAAAAATTTGACCAAGTGGATATTAAGTTAATAAAAATTTGAAACAGAGTAGTGGCAATAACAATGCCGCAAGCAAATTAGTTATATCCAAGCATTGTGAAGGGGGAGGATCAGCCAAAAATCCCCCCTGATTTTGAAAATTGGCATTTATCCCCCCCTATCATTTGGTCCGAGAAAAGGTACCCCCCCTCGAGGTTTTGCCGGCCGCCGTCGGCGGCCGGCAAATTTTTTGTGTTTTTTGCCCAAAATCAGGAAATTTTCCCTAAATTGGTTCTAAATCCGGTTTAAATTCAGTTAAATTAAATAAATTTAGTTTAAATCCAGTTAAATTAGATAAAATTTCATCACAAATATATAGGATTTTTGAGCGTTTTGGAAAAATCCCTCCCCTGATCCCCCCCTAGGTTTTTGGCCAAAATTTTGGGAAAAATCCCCACCCTGATCCCCCTGGATCGGCCGACCTTCTCAATCCCTGGTTATATCAAAGGTCAGATAATTAAACTTGTCTAATAGCTTCAAGGTCAGATAATTATAGCTTCTCATACCTCACAAGTGGCACAAGTAGATAGGAATACTCATACTTATAGGTAGAGACCACAAAACGTTCCATAATAGATTATGCGCGGCAAAAGTCGGGAGTATATAAGCATTATCATATGTTTCAAATAAAATTATTCCAGGTTAATTTATTTTTTTTACTAGTTATGCCGTTTTAGTTTACTAGTTTTTACTTGATACAGTTTTCTCTCTCCTCCTCTATTTCTAAAAATAAATATTTTTCCTTGAACCAAATTTAATTTATCGTTGTAAGGATATTTATAAAATTAAAATTTTACAAATAAATTATTTTCACAAATGTATGCATTATTACACAAACATATTTTCAAAACTGTACAAGGTTACAAAATATAGTCTATTATTTACAAATTATTAAACAATTAATTTAAACAACAAATTATTAAATAAAAATGTTTTTTAAAATAAAACAAAACAAAACAAAACTTAAAAAATATATAACAATAACAATAAAAAAACAAAAAATAAAAATCTAAATAAAAATAAAAATAAAAATATTTATATAAACTCAAATTAAGTAAACAATATTTAGAGTAAGAACACATTTATGGCAGAGATTCCGGTAATTCCAGAGGAAGACAGAGATCTATTGAGTAGAGAGGGATACGATGTGTCGGTTCTGATCGGTTCGGGCGCTTCTGGTCATGTATTCAGTGGTGTTTGTAATGAGAATGCATTCAAAGACTACACAGAAGTCAGTGAATCCGAGACACAGACTACTAGTGATTCAATGGCCGGAGCTATAGGTGGCACAGGAGTGGTAAGGATGCGATTGCACGGAAGGAGATGTGCCGTCAAATTGGTTATATCGACTGCAATGCCGGGCAGTCCAGAACACATGGCTTTGTTGAAAGAGGCGTCAATTTTAAGTAAACTAAATCATCCAAACGTTGTTGAACTCTATTTTGTTACTACTTTAGCGCACAGGGAGGCCGAGGAGGTTGCAGTGAATACTCAATCAATATATTATAGTTATATTGTTATGGAGTACTCAAACGGCGGAACTTTGGCTCAACTAATACAGAGGTATTGGTTGGCAAACAATAGGTTTGAGGAATGGATTGTAAAGAATTGGTTTACAGATTTGGTCGAAGGTTTGCGATATATGCACTCTATGGGCGTTGAGCACGGTGATGTTAACCCGGGCAATGTTATGTTGAACTCGGAATCTGTCAATGGATGTCCGCTTAAGTATATCGACTTTGGAAGAGCTCTGGAGGTGGGAGTGAATGCGTATTTCGCACAGGATATCGAACAATTGGGTCAATTATTTCTAATAATTCGAAATATGACAAACATTGTCTCAATTGAAGTTTGGGATCAATTGACGCAAATTTTTGAGAATATGATGAATGAAGAAACTGATTATCTGACAGTCAATGCATTGACAGTCGATTTGATGCCAGTCGTAGACAAATTGGTGTCAATAATGCCAATGAATTGATATTCTAATCAATTGTTTGTTTTTATTTGATATTGAGTTTATGGTTAAAATTTAATTTTTGTTATATAAAATTTTTTTGTCTTATTAAAAAAATTTAACTTGTAATTATAATTTAAAAACAAAATCTATTCATATTTCAAAGAACAAGCATGTGTATATTTTGACTCGTATTGGAAAATCTCAATAAATTAGTTTTAAAAATATTTATATTTTTAAAAATTTCAATAAAATAAGTATAAATACAAAGTTATTGTTAACCGAGGGTTAGATAAAACTTCAGATATTAATAAATTCCAAATAATTGTTTTGTTTACTTCAATAATCCAACAATAGTTGCAAACATTCAACTTTCCATTTATAGACCATACCCTCACAGGTCAGTGCATATAAACTAGAGGTTGATCTCGGGAGTCGGGAATCCCGATCCCGACCGAAATTATTCGGGAATCCCGGTCAAGTCCAGACTTTGAATATTTTAAATAATAATATAAATTTATTATAATACAAATTTAAATTAGTGTAACATAATGGTTTAGTAAAGTAAGTCAGATTTTAATATTTAAAAAATTGATCAGTTTTATTCAGGCATTAAAAGTAACCTCAAATAATGATTTTATAAATTCTTGTTTTAAATAGATAGACTAAAGACAATGTTTATATTATAGTACAGTATATAACAAATACTGAGGAGAAAGATCAGCCAAAAATCCCATAATTTTAAAAAGTAGCATTTATCTTTCTTAGCATTTGGTCTGCAAAAAGGTTTTAATCTCTGGCAGAAGACGTATGGCAAATTTTTAAAATTTTATGGCAAAATTAGAAAATTTTTATAAATTGATGCTATATTCTATTTAAATTCAGATAATCTAAATTTAGTTTAAATCCAATTAAATAAAGTTTAATTTTTAAAACAAAATTAAGTGATTTTAAGGCTTTTAAGCATTTTTGGAAAAAGTTCCAATCCTTATTCCCCCTTGGATTAACCGAAAATCTAAAACTTTGGTACATATAAAGTGCTAAAAACTGAGTGTAAATTTTTCAGTAAATACATAATTTTATAAATAATTTACCCTAAATCGGAATCCCGACGGAAACCGGGATTAATATGTCGGAAACCGGCAGTAGGCTGTAGGAAATCGGGAGTTGTAATCCCGACCGAAATCAGGCTCTAATATAAACTAATATCCAAACCATAAAGTAGTTAATGTACTCAACTAGATGAAACTAATTTGCAGAATGTCCTTCCGGCACACATTCCTCTTATCAATTATCTGTCACTTTTGACAACTTGTCATTTTTACTAATTAATAGGTATTTAATTAATTAAACTATATTTAAAGATTTGCTTGAATTTTACTCAAGAACATTTCACATTGCCACTTCGCTAAGAATAGGCCGCTAAGGTATAGACCGCTCATATAAGAGCTTTCCATAAAAAGCGTTACACTACTTTGGCAAAAGTATTGGATCAGCCATTGTGATATCTAATAATATCATTAAAACAACTATTAATTATATTTTAAATTTAAAAATTTAATTTATTGATTTAAACATAAATTTTAGTAATATTTTAGTTTTTATAATTTTAAATTAAAAATTAATAAAAAAGTTTTTTTTAATGATTTATTAAATTTACTGAAATTGTTTTAGATTTAATAATGGCAAATTAATTCTTAAAAAATAAAACATTGATTATTTTATTATTTTACGCACTTAAGTAACGGATATAAATAAATTAGAACATTAATCTTATTTATTAAGTATATAAAATTTACAATTCATTGATTGTGTGTTACGTAATATTCTACAGTTAATAAATATTTTAAACGTTGAAAAGACAATAAAAAAAACACTAATCCATAATCGATGCGTAAGTGTTTGTATTGTGTTTTAGCTTTTATTCATTACTGTTTCTATTTTCATACTCTTATTTAATTACTAGTTAGATTGACTTGTTTATTTGAACAAATTCAAAGTGCATTGCTAAATTAATTCAATATTATAATTAAATATGTATACTCATCTAAATGTGGTAATAAAATCACAAAAACCATTTATTGAACCATTTGATAAGAATAAATGTACAGGCGTGCAATGTGATTTACTGAAATATGTGTCGAAATCATTAAATTTCAGCTATGACTTTGTTTTATATAATGTAGCACTTTCTTATCAATTAATAAATGGCAGTTGGACTGGAGTTGTTGGTATTATACAAACAAATGTAATTATAAATAGAATTTAATTTATATACAATTAACCTTGTTTAATAGCAACTCTGGATTGGCAAGATTAATTCTACATAGTAACAAATTTTTTCTAAATATTCTTTAAGTATACAATATTAAATTATCAGGATAAAAACAAACTTAATTAACCGCAATTAATTATTTATGCATCAATACGTTGCTTTTATCTTTAAAATTTAAAATTTTTAATGAGAAAAATTAATAATATTTTTTTTATTTAACAATAAACTTAATATGAACAATATTAATTTATTTTAATTTATTAATAAATGTAGAAAGCTGATATCACATTTTCTCCAATTCCGGCATTTGAAGCGCCATTCAGTCAAAAAATATTAGATTATTCGACGCCATTTAATTTTGAAAGCTTATATATTCTTATCCAAGCTAATAATGTGTTTGAATTAAGCATGTTTGGATTTGTTAAAATATTTAATTTAAATTTATGGTTGTCAATTTTTGCAATACTATTTCTTATATTTATAATTTTGTCGTTATTTTATGCATTAAAATCAACAAAATTTAATATTAATTTAACATTTAGTCAAATAATTAATATTTTTGGGAATTTTATATCAAGATTTTTATTTGAAGGTTTGTAAAATTCTAAGTTATCAATCACAGTTCTTAAAGAATTACTCAAGTTTTATTGGTTTTTACTAATATCCAAAAAATTTAAGTTAATTTTTAAAGTTCAAAATATTTTTTAATAACTTTTAAAGATTCATTTAGTTAGTAATAAGAAAGTTTTAAGTTGTAGATATGTTATTTTACATGTTTAAGCATAGTACAAGCAAGTACAAATATTTTATCTTTAAAAAAATATTTTTTTTATTTTTATTATTAATGTGTTTTATGTAAATTTATTTAATAATTAATGTGTTTATTAGCAAAAAACTATTGATTAGAGTTAGGTTATAAATATTTCTATTCATTATTATAATTATAATATTACATAATTGTAATATAAAATAAAAATTATATTTAATATAATTATATATTTTATTTTTTAACTAGATAATAAATTAGATATAAATGTCTTGACTTCATATTCAATAATAATATTAATCATATCTTTCGTTACATTCGTTTCGATATTAAATAACGAGTTTTCGAGTGAATTGACGGCAAGACTAAGCGTTAAGACACCGATTGATAAATTAAAGTGTCTGGATGATTTTAGGAAGTCAGACACTAAATTATTAACACCTGATAACTTTTTATTTCATATTAAATTAAAAAATAAACAATTATTTAATAAGATATTAATAGATAAAAGTTATATTAAATATCATCTAATTGTTAATGACGTGAAATGGATAAAAGACGTATCAATAGGAAAATACGCTTTGCTTTTACCAGAAGTGCCCATGCAACAATATATGATTCAGTTTTATAAAGAACTTAAAAATAATACAGTATTTAAAGTCTTAAATGATGAATTTTTTCCAATTTTCGTTACTATTGGTATGAGTAGAAGATTAAATAAAAAATTTAGAAACTTGATTAGTTTTAGGTAAATATAGTTAAATTAATTATCTGAAATTAACAAATTTAATTTATATATATTTTAATTATAGAATTAATCAATACATAACGACTGGTATTATTAAACAGCAATTAAGTACTGCGTTGAGAGCCAGCGATAAGTTATTTGCGATTAATAATCAATTCAATGAAAAACAATTTAAAGCATTGGCTTTCGACAACTTTTATGGAGTTTTTATTTCTTTATTAATAGGCTTGTTAATTTGTATATTTATTGCTACTTTAGAAATAATAAAATTCTATCTTTATATTTAAACTATATGTTTACCAATTTGTAAAAAAAAACTTATTAATTGATAAATCATTGTATAAATAAATTATAATTTACTAAATTATAATTATAAAATTTGTCTGTTAAAAAATAATAATGTATAATAAATATTACAGAATATAACAAATTTATGGCAAAAACAAGCGTGCTTGGATTTAGTTTATAGCTGAGTATTCAAAGAATCAATTAAAATTTTATATTATTTGCTAAGCATATAAAAACAATATATCTGCAATGGCCATTGATTAATAGACACTGCAGATATACTGTTTTTGTATGCTTAGCAAATTGTATAAAATGCGAATTAACTCTTTTGAACTATGAGATGCATACAACTTTGAGTATATTGACTTTTAGTAGTTTTTTTGCATTTTTAAAATTATTGTTTGTATTAATATGTTTAAAAACATTTATTATATATTAGCAATTTAATATTTTAGTGTTATTATGTATAAAATTTAATTAAATAAAAAAATATTATATAATCAATATTTTATAAAATATTAATTTAATAAAAATTATTAAATAAATTTTATTTTCTAAAAATATGTTATACGAATGCTAACGTAAAATACAAACATGCGCATTAAAGCATTTTATACGTTAATAATTAATATAATAAAACATAAACATATTGTTGTAAAAAATTAAATTTTAAATAATATTTTTAACAATGTTAAAAATTTTAATCTTAAATTTATTAAGTAAACATATTCAAATATTAAAAATATTTTACTAAAACTTATTTTTATATAATTAGTTTTGCCAAGCTGGACGATGACAGTTGAAAAAGCAGACAAGATTTTATCATTGTGGTTTCCACTTGGTGATATAAAATACACACCACAGGCATTAACTGACCCAATTATTATACAATATTGCAAAACGTAATATAATTTTTGATTTTTAAAAATAAGAACGTTAAAAAATTAATTAAAATGACTTAAAATTTTAGATAATTAATAAAATAAAATTTGTTTTGTTTAATATATTTATTCAGTAAAAATTAATTGTTTTTGTAATCATTTTCAAGATTTCAGCATGTTGAGGAATTAGAAAAATTTTTGTTAACAAGATATGAAAATACAAAACCGGTGTTATGGTTTATTGGAAAACTAAATATAAAACATTTTGCGTCCGTACTCTCAGCTACCTGTAATATAGCAAATCTAGCAAATGTGGAAAATCAGATGAATCTTCTTAGCATGCTAACATTTAAATTTGGTGAACTTAAGTCATTGCGCAACAATTTTGAAAACACATTAATTAATGCTGCTAAACCGGACACTCAAATTAAACCAGCGCATTTTATGTGGTAATTAAATCAAATAAATTTGTATTAAATTCTAAAAATAATTTTTTTAATAACAGTTTCTTAGGCCGATTCCTCGAAGATCTAAGTGATATAATGGGCTTTTCAAATGAGGCCTTAGAAAAGCAATATTCTCCTATTTTTCAAAATATATATACTTATTTTTTGTTAAATTCGATCAAGGCAACACCAAACTGCAAATGGTCACCGAGACCAAACGATGAGAGTAGTAATCAATACAAAATATCCTCGTTAATCTTATTGATGTATGATGCTTTAAGTAACTTGTTAAAAGATTTTGAATAGTTTTGAAAATAAAATTAATGCCAAATTATTAATATGCCAACAAATAATTTGAAAGACAACTTATTTCATTTATCGTTTTAAGTAATTTTATTTAAAACTAACTAAACTTATTTAAAATTGTATCTATTATAATTTTTGATACTTATTTGAAAAAAATAAGTTTGTAATTAAAGTAATTGCATTTAAGAAAAAATGAAAAAATTTATATGATAGTAAAATTCATAAATACAAAAAATATATATATTTATATATGTATATTATATTTAGTTAATATACATTAAACATAACAAACTTATTTAATATTTTAATTAAACATAATATATTTTTAGAAATATTAACATTCTAAATTAATAATTAAAATATATAAATACAATTAAGTTGGAATGAGTCCAATCAGCAAAAAGTAAACGACTGCACAATTAGCCACATATTGATAAAACTCGTAGTTATTCATTGGAAAGAAATCTAAGCAATAGAATCCAATGTCAGGGCCGGACAGCTTCTCAATGAATGCAAGAATTTTGAAACTTTGCAAAACTGAGACATTATTTCGAATCAAAAACCAATACAATAGTGGATAGGGTTTATGCGCCCAATGGCTGACCAAAGATATCAATAAATTAGCCAAAAATGTCATCGAAAACACAGATATAAAACCAATCGCTGGAACAAATCGAAGATAATCTTCAGTGTCTTTTGCGTGAATTAAATACATTAATATCATGAGTGCAGGCGTTGCTACATAATAGATGACTAAAATCATATATTTAAAAATGTCGTTTAAATCTGTCGTTATTTTTGACACTAAATTGTGTTCAAAGATTGCATTCATTAGATATAATCTGTTCTTAGATTTTAAACAAATTTCAATTTTATCATTAATTTCTCTAAATTTATATTTCAAATATAACGTACAAAATGTCAAAACAATAAATCCAATCGAAATAATAGCTAATAATTGCGTTAAGAATATAATGGTTAGTATCGACCAAAACAATACAGACATTAGTGTAAAACCAGAGTTTGGATCAAAATAAGCGATAATTGAAGGACTGATTAGTGCAACTGAATTGACTACAACTAGCGGTCGAAATAGAATTGGAATCAGATATTTGATTAATAGATTCGTCTTTTGAGCCAATCTTCTTGTATTCAAAGCATTTAATTGAATATTTCTCTTATGTTTATAATCATTAAGAAATGTAAATAATTTCAATGTTTTGGTCATTTCCTGATAATGTAATACAATTGAAACAAATAGTGTATTAAATGCAAAAATACTTAACAAAATTGAAATCAACGATTGATTTCCCAATAGATAGTTCGCATCACTCGTCAGGATATGAATCGATCGCTTCTTCATTAGACCAGAGATTCCGTATCGAAGTATAACTAAAAAAACTATTATTTTATAAAAACAGATTAAAATTATTCTCTTCTTTGTTTGGATTTTATTTTCATATTCATCCAAATTGTTTGATATTATTAATCCATAATTTTTTAAGAATTTGATTATTTTATCAATAGCTACAATTTCATAAATATCATTAAACATATATTTATTAAATAATTTTTTTAGGTTGGAAATTTTAAATTTATTTTTTATATTATTAATATACATAATTATTAAATTAATTTTAACTACTAAACATATTCATAAATACTAAACATGTTTGTTATTTTTCAACAATATAAAAAATATTTTTAGTTTAAAATATGATATGTAAAAATAATTTTCTATTTTTAAAAAAGATAATTAGCAATCAAAAATATTATTTTAAAAAATATTTTATTATTTAATGTTAAGAAATATATTTTAATAATAATATTAATGAGAAAAACAACAATAACTTCAATAATGTATTTTAGAGTTAGCCATATTCAAAAAGAAACATGAATTTTGCAATTTAAACAAACTTTAAAAGGTTTCGCTTGTACATTTTAATTTTAAACTTTTATTTTAAATAAAATAATAATTATAATCATATTTAAACTTTTTAAGTCTAAATTACAAAAGTATTTTATTTTAATTTTTTTATAATCAATATTAAACTTGATTTATATGAATATATAAATAAATATTAGCTAGTTAATTTAAAACTTAGTCATTTAATTTATTTAGTAGTTTAAACTTTTGTTTTAAGTCAAAATAATTTATATAAATTCAAGTTTAAAAATAAAATATTTTCATTTATTTTAAGTTGAATA
>JAQFXP010004267.1:0-10984 GCA_034693685.1 Belba bartosi
CATGCTGAAAATAATCTTTAATAACTTTTAATCCTTTTTAATAATTAATTTTATGATGCAAAAATATTAATTAACAATGCAAAAAATTATAGAAATATTAGTTAATAATAAGATTATAATAAATTAAATAATTATTAAAATTAAGATATTATTCAAAACAAAAAATAAATAAACTTACAGTTAATGAGTCATAATTAAAATTACACTAAACAAAATTTAAGATTATTTTATCATAAAAATAATAAATAAATATCTAGCTTACCTGTCAATTGAGTCGGAAAATTAATTTTTACTACTAATTGCAAATTAAATTTTTTTAAGAAATAAAACACTTTTATATTTATTAAATGTTTGGTATTCAGTCAACAGTTGACTGTCACTATCAACACATAAATGCACTTTAATTAAGAACTGCTTTACAGTCTCTTTCGAATCTAGATTAGCCTTTAATGCGTGACATACTGTGATAAATAGCAATAACATAAACTCAAAAATCAATTATGTTTTCAAACTATTTACACATTAATATTGTAAACTATTGTAAAAAGCAATAATGTTTAAATGTAATTTATGGATGGCTAATATAAAATCAGCATTAAATCAAATATGTTTGAAATAAACATGCTAAACGGGTTTTCTAAACGCAAAGCTTTATTAATGCTAATCCTATAAGAAGAGGATTTTTTAAAATGCAGAAATGTTTCTCACTAAACAAATATACACGTGATGTTTTTATTTCCTGTACCCATATTTCCGTTGTTTGTTATTTAAGACAATAATTATTTTAAATAATTTTAACGCTTTATTATTTTGAATAAAATTTAATTAAATTTTATGTTAAGAAAATATTTATTCAAAAGCATTAATTAGCATATAACTGTTTATTAATTTCTTAAACATAATTTGTTTTTCTCGTTAATCAATTATTAAATGTAAAATAAAAGAAATAAAATTTTTTTTTGAATATTAATTAGCCTTTTGTATATTGTTAATTGTTTACTTAAATTTTTAAATTCTATTTTTATATAATTTTAATGGATTATAATTTATCAATATAGACTGTAATTTGAGTTAACATTAAATAAAATCTTTATTCTTTTTTTAACTTTAATATATTGGCTGAACTGCAATTACAGTCTTTTTGTATTACATAAACATAAAATATATCAAAATTACAAAATCTATAACAAATAAATATACTGTAAATATATAATAATTTTTTTAAATTATAAAAAAAAAGTTAAAAACTATAAATGTGAGACTGGGCGAGTGAAATGTTATCCGAAAAACTATATCTGTGAGAAATAATTATAAAGTAAAGTCGTTATATTAGAGCCAAAGTTAAATTATACATATTTTTAGTTTTGTCTATTACTAATAGATAAGTAATACATATAGAGAAAAATTATGAAAAATTTCAATGAAATTTTTGTCTATTACTTTCTGCAAAAAAGTTTTTCAAACATATTTATTTTTAAAGCTCTATTAAATTTCAATATTTTGTGGTAATAGGAAACGGGTTTTACAGTTACACGCCTTGGCAGTTATACTAGCAAGTATAAATGTCATAATTGCAGTGTCTTATAAAACCAGACAATGCAAATAAAATTAATTAATATTTTTGAACTCTAAATAAAATTTGACCCAAGCAAATTACCAATTTTCAATTAAAATTTCTAAAATTGATTACAAAGTTGATAACAAAAAGTATCAAGATTAATGTAACTTGAACATAAAATGTACCCATAAATAAAAATTTGCAAATAAAATATTTATTGTAAAAATGCTTTTACTTTAAATTATTTGATCTATTCTTTAAATCGTTTAAAGAAAAATCTGAATATTATTTTGATATTTATTAGTTTTTTTTAATGATTTAATTGTCAAAGAATTTATTTTTATTTTAATTAACTATGCAAATCTTTGAATTGAACAATTTTAAAATAAATAAATATAAAGGATTTGTCTGAAGATTGATAAAGTTGCTTATTTTTTAAAATCATTTAAATTATGATAAAAGCATATGATATAATAGGGAAATGGGCCCAAAACATTTCTGTAATTAAAACATTAAAAAAGTTATGCGCATTCAAAAATACAATATCTTCTTACAGTTTATGAATTTCACACTTAGTTTACAGTCAAACTAAATGAGATATTTTAATTATTTTTTTACTATTACATACATATCACAAAGCAGTATTAATAATTAAATAAAATATTTATATAAACAAAATTTTTGTAATAGAAAATAATAATTAAAATATTTGTTTGCAAAATTGAAGACTTTGGCATCGCGATTTGCCAAATTTTTTAAAAATAAATAATATAAATTATAGTTTTTCATAAAAAGTATAAAACAAAAGTTGCACTGTATACATAGTACATAAGTAATAAGTTATAAATGTTGTTATAAACTGTAATAATATGCAAAAAGTACTCTTAATATTTTATTCGTTTGTTGTTTTTGATTATGGATTTACCAAAGAAACAAGATAAATTTAAATTTCTACAATTTTTTAAACACACAAAATCACCAAGGCAAATTCCATAAATTTAGAATGATGTATCAGAAAAAATCCCCTCCCTGATTTTAAAAATTAGCATTAATTTCTTTAGCATTTGATCCACAAAACTTTTCTTAATTTGACGATTGCCGAATGCGGCTTGTAATTTTTCAATTTTATAGAGAAATTAGTCCTAAATCCAATTTAAATTAAGTTAATTAAATTAGATTTAGTTTAATTTGTTTTAGATTTAGTTAAATTAAATTAAAATTTATTGATTATAAACATTTGGACAAAGATTAACAACTTTATTTTTGTTAATCTCTGTTTTATTAATTAAAATGATTTAAAAACTTAAAATTACATAACTATAATACTGTAGCAAAGACGCACATCACGACCCAGCCCAGAAAAGGCTCATATATAAGTTGAAAAAACAAACATTGCCATATATGATAAAGATGTTTCAACTGAGAACAACGAGAGGAAATAACCCACAATGGGTGGGGGTTAAGGTGACAGTAGCCATAAGGTCGAAATATTATACAATACTTATGACAGAATTTTCACATTTGTTTTTTAATTTTTCTGTTTTTATATTTATCTGTTGTCTAATTTTTTAAACATATTTTGTCAATCAATTCAATTTCTCTTATTTTAAAGTTTTAATCTTGGTTGAGATATTTTTCTCGTCGTTAACAAATTGCCGTCCCCTTCAGGTAATTTTGTAGAGATGACATTTCAGTAAACATTATTTTCTACATAAATTTTTAAAAATATTTGCTAATAAAAATATATTTAATTTAATAATAAATAAATATTTTTTTATATAAAATGTAATAATTATAAACTGTAGTAAAAGGCAAAAATATTTCTTAATTTTTCACCCGTTTGTTGTAAAATAAATTACGGGATTGATCAAGCTGCGATTAAAATTTTATAATATTTATTAAACATTTAAAAATATTAGTGACCATGCAGATATTGTTTATTATTGTATTTTTAAATAAACGGATAATCTATTAATTAATTGCTATTTGAACAGAAAAATAATGACTGAATTTAATTATAATATCATATACAGTAGTTAGAAAATTCTTCATTTTCAAATAGCAGTATTTATTCTAAAAACTATTTTCAAATATCAAAAATAATGTTTATTTATTTATTCTATAATAGAGATTGTGAAAATAGAAGTCTAAAATTGTTTTTAATTTTTAAAATTTACATTTATTTAATATTTTATAAATTTGCTTAAATTGTTGCCACATCAAATTTAAATTTAGTAAATTTAATTAGATTTAGTCTAATTTGTTTTTGATTTAGTTAAGTTAAATTAAACTTTGTTGATTATAAACATTTAGTCAAAAATTAACTACATTTAATTTTTAATTGATTACAAATACAATTATAATAATTATATACATAAAATATGTATATATTTATAATAACTGTATATATATATATATATATAATGCAGGGAATACGGTAAAGCGAAGTAATCCCAATTCGATTAGATTTTTCCAAATTTTAATCAAAGTTAGTATTCGGGCATTCCTATCCTTCTCGGGCACTTAATTTTCCGAATTTGATTTTGATGTGAAGCACAGACACTGGTCATCATGATGACATCACAAAACGTAATTCAAAGTAAACAGTATTTATAACAAAACAATTTCGTTATTAAACAATAAATAGTTAAATCAAAATCAAGTTAACATAAGAAGTGCTTGTAATTGACTGAACAATGATCAGAGTCTAGATCAGTGATCAGAGTCTGAATATATTTAAAGTCTAGAACAGTGTTTCAAAATTATTAAGAGTTCAGACTTGTTAATTATTTGTTTCACTATTTATTAACAAATACAAAAACAAAATATATACATAAGCCCGCGTATTTGTTTGAGGGCTTATGCAGATATCTTGTTTTTAAATGTTTAGTAAACAGAAAAAAATCTAAATAACTATTATAAACTTTTAATAATTTTGAAACACTGGTCTAGAATCCAAATGAACGTACAATACGAATGAATATGTGTTAGCATTTGCTTATGGTTTATATACCTCTAAACTAAGTTCATATCTCATTCTGACGACATGAACATCAAAAACAAGTCATTGCTTCAAAATTAAACTTCACATACATTTCATTATTTCTAATTAAAGTTAAACTATATGCAGGGATGAGTTTAATGTAAATATGATTTAATATAAAAATTTAATTTAATTAGTATTTTTTATTAATTGCAATAATTATATGCAAAGTTAATACCTGGGTTAATTTTTATTCAAATTGTCATTTGTTTTTTTCTAATTTAAAGTTAAATTTAAAAAATTAAACATTTCCTTGTAAATTTACTTATTTCTATTTAATTTATTTAATATTTTTAATACATTTAATATAAAATATTTAATTTTTTATTTAATTTAGTTTATTTTAAACTTTGTATAACATTATATTTTAATTTTATAATATATTATTGCATTTTAATTGTAAAATAATTTTAAAATTTAAGTTAAAGTCATTTATTAAAACTTATTGCTAAATAATATATTAACTTAATATTCATGCAAATCCTGTTTAATTTGTTATAGAAATTAAATTTTTAAACTATTAATAATAATAAATATTTATTTTATTACAATTATAAAATGGATTAAATATATATTAAATTGTATTTAACATTTAATCAAAAATAAAATATCTCTCCTGTCTTTGCTTCTAAAACATTGGCGACAAAAAATCTAACTCAAATGAGATTTTAGTCTTTTAACAATAGCAAGTAAAATTTATATTTATTTAAAAATTGGTATTTATTTCTTAAAATTCTAACATGCTTTTTAAAAGTAACATTTATATTCCACAAAAGCACTTATAAATTATAACAATTTTGACAAGAGCAAATAAAAATTTAAAAAACTTTTTTTTTATTTAAATAGATATTTAATTATATACTTTTCCCTAGCTCTTGCTTTGCTTTTTCAATTTTCCTCTTTATTCCTTTTCTACCTTGTTGTCTTAATTATTCTTTTACTCAGATTATGTTTATCTCTATCGGCTGATTTATTTTTGCAAATTTTTGTAAATCATTTCAAATTCAATTATGTTTTTTTAAATTTAAATTTTAAAATATTATTTTTATTAGACTATTATTTTAAATCAATAAGAAAATTTAAAGCAAAAATCCAATTTAATTTTGAAAATTTGCATTTATTCTTCCTAGTATGTGGCCAGAAAAAATGCCTCATTAATATTTTGCCCTTAGAAAAGCAAAGGCGACCGGCAAAACATTTGTGATTTTAACTAACACTGGAAGATTTTTCATAAATTGTCGAAAAATTTAGTTAAATTAAGTAAAATTTTATTATAAACATATGGGGTTTTAAAGAGATATATAAAAATTCGTTTCTAATTCACTCCCTAAAGTTTTGGCTAAATATTTTTAAAAATATCTCCCATGATCAAATTTTCCAATTTCTCATTTGGATCGGACAAACTACCCAATATCTGACTATTCATCCGGTTATTGACTATTAAAGCGGTCGGCAAATATTCAATGGGAATATTTTTTCGCGGACCAAATGCTAAAGGAATAAATCTAAATTTTCAAAATAAATGAAATTTTTGGTTGATTTTCCCTTCATAATGCCTAATAAATAAAATTTACTATCAATATTTGTCATATTTATATTTTATAAATTGATAGATACTACTCAATAGCTAAGGCGGGTGGCGTAGTGGTAAGGCGACCGCTTCTAAACATGAGTTGATTCCAACCTCGATTGTAATTAGGGTGTTTTGAAAAATAATTTCTAGGCATGAGGTGAGGCTAGACAATAAAGTTTATTACCACTAACCATTAATCTATGTATACGTAGCGTTCAGGTGTGCTCTTAAAATTGTGACACTATTCTTGATACTATGTAATGTAGTTAAAATATTTCTTATCAAGCACATGCACTGCACTTTATTTTGGCACTAATCCGGAATCCGTGTCATAGCTTTGTTTGTTACACATTTATTAAAAAATTTAATATTAAATTAAAAAATAATTATTCTGTTAATTCTGTATATATTATATAAGAATGACAATTATTGCAACATTGCATATCTGCCATATTGAGTAATTTTGAATTAAATTTATATCAATATATCGTTAAATTTCCGGTCAAGTTAAAATTAATAAATTTATAAATTAGTATAATTAATTAATGATAAATAAATAATGTGTTTTATTAATTGATAAAATACTGTATATAAATTATTAAATTAAGCGCTAATTTAACAATATTAAATATAAAAAGATATATTAAAATATATCAGCGCTTATTTGATATAACTTTACTTCAAAATTATTACTGAAAGCAAAATTATGTTAAGTTTGATTTACTCTATCACTTAAGCTAAATTTTTAAACATATTCATTAGTTTTGTTAATGATTTAATTGTCAACAAATTTATTTTTATTTAACTTAACTATACAAATCTTAGAATTGAACAAATTGTAAATAAATAAATATAAAATTCATTAAAAATATTTTAAACTGTAATTAACATTTAATCAAAAGTATTATATCTTTTCCTTCTTTGCATTTATAAGATTGGGCATAACAATCGATTCAATGAAAATTTTAGGCTTTTAACATTTGTAAATAATATTAATATTCTTTTAAATATTGTAATTTATTTCTTAAAATTTTAACATATTTTTTAAAGTAACCATTATATTCCACCAAAGCGATTATGTATTCTAAAAATTTTTCTAGAACGAATAAAAATTTTAAAAATTTTTTTTATTTAAATAAATTTATAATGAAAAAGTGTTTTTTTGCTTCTGATCTGCTTTTTCTATTTTCCTCTCTATTCCTCTTCATTCCTCTTCCACTTTGTTGTCTCAATTATTCTTTTACTCAAATTATGTTTATCTATTGTTTAATTTATTTTTGCATATAACAATAAATTGTTTTTCATTTAGGTGCTTACGCAGATTACTTCTCGCATACTTTTTTTTTAAAATAAATAATAAATTTATTAATATTAAAAATATATTAAATTTGATAATAAATACAGCGTTGACAACATAAATATAAATTTTTAAATTGTACGTTATTTTTTTAATGACTACAAATAAAATATATTTTAGCTATAATTTTATTCATAAAAATCTGTCATTTTGTTTGTTTAAAAATTATAATCAATTGTTTTGTTATGTCAGCAGTAATGAATGAATATTTGGTACAAGAACGTGTCTAGATTGTATAGTTCTGGTACACCATCGATATAAACACTACCGTAACTCTAAGAACAAACTATGCTAAATTTAATAAACACGTAACATTTGCGACCAGCAACAATCAAAAAGTAAAAAAATTAATATTAAGATATTTTTTCAAAATGATTAAAATCAATCATTCATTTAAAATTTATTAAAATATTTTTTAAGTAGCCAGATTAATAAAAAAAAATCATTTAGAATTAGAAATTTTTTAATTGATTGGACTAATAAAAAATGGTTGTTTAAAAACTTTATAAAATGCTAAAAATTGAATTAAAATTTTTAAATTAATCAGATCATTATGATATGGCCATGTTTTAAAATTTTTAAAATAAATTTATAAAACGACAAACGATTCTGTTTAAAATGTAATTTATTTGATTAAAAAAATTTGTTTTAGTTTAATTGTAATTAAAAAAATTAAAAATCTATATTGATGTTGGCTACGCTGTACCATATTGTTATAATAATAAATATTATATATACTGTAATAACAAGTAAAAGTAAATTTTACTTTTTTATCCTTTTGTTATAAAATAATTACTGGGTAGATAGCTTTTGACATTAACTTTTATAGCAGTTATGAACGAACAAAAATACCAGAGACAATGCAAATATTGATTTGTGTCGTATTTTTATTAGAAAGTTAAAATACTAATCAACTCTTATATAAACAATAAAATAATTACGTTAAAATTATTTCTCAAAGCGAAATTAAGTGAAGTTTGATTTACTCAATCACTTTTTTGAAAACTCAAAAAACCTAAAAAATAAACTGGCCGTTTTAGAAAAAATACTACAAATAAATTTTGGGCATTTGGTCAGCATGCAAATTTTTAGGGTTTTTTAAAAATATATTTGGAAAATTTTCTCTAAATTGCTGCTAATTCCGGTTTAAATTGTGCTAAATTAATTACATTTAATATAGATAAAATTCTTGACATCGGAAAATTGCCGATCCTTCAGGTGATTTCGCAGTTTTGACATTTTAGCAAACTTTCTACTTAAATTTTAAAAAATATTTGTTAATAAAAATATATTTAAATTAATAATCAATTAATATTTTTTTTATAAAATGTAATAATTACAAACTGTAATAAAAGTTTTTAAAAAATCTTAATCTTTTACCCGTTTGTTGAAAATGATTAACGGATAAATGCAGAGGCAAATTAATTTTTATAATATTTATTAAATATACAAAAATATTAGTGACCATGCAGATATTGTTTAGTATTGTATTTTTAAATAAACGGATAATGTTTTAATTAATTTCTATTTGAACAGGTAAATAATGATTGAATTTAATTATGTTAGTTAATATAATAGTATTATAGTGTAATATTCAGTACAGTATTTACTCTAAAAACTATTTTAAAATATTAAAAATAATTTTCATTTATTTATTCTAAAAAAGAGATTGTGAAAATAAAAGTCTAATTTTTTTTTATTTTAAAAATTAACATTTATCTCCCCGAGTATTTGATTTTTGGAAAATTACCCTAACTAAATTTTAGGCATTTCGTCGTTCGGCAAATTTTTAACTATAATTGGAAAATTTTCTCTAAATTGTTTCTAAGTTCGGTTTAAGATATTTCCAGTTAAATTAGGTAAAATTTAATTATAAATAAAGTATTAATATTAAAATTATTTTAAAATTTTGTTATAAAAATATATTTAAAATCTAGTGTTTATTTTCATTTTAAGCTTTTGTATCTATGTCAGGGATTTTAAGTATATATATTAAACTGTAAGAAATTACGATATAACTATCACAATACAATATATTACCAATACAATGAAAATATTAATTGTAAATTTAATATCATTTTCAAAAGTGATATAAATTAATCAAAAATTGAATTAATCCGTAACATAAGTGGTTAATTTTTAATTATTATCAAATACATCAATTATTAATGTATTTAAATTATTTTTAAGTTAAATAAATTTTATTTATTTTTGAATTAGTTTGTGTTCGAATTTAGGTAAAATTGAATATAATTCAATGAAATTGAATTTACAAATTGTTTACTTAAAAGCGAAAGTTTGTGTATATAATTCTTAACAATTTTTTTTAGTAATTTTTGTTATTTATTCGTTATAATTATTATAACATTTTAAATATATAATACATTTAATAGAATAACATAAACATTTTTATAGTGTTTTTAATGCAGAGATTGAGAAGAAGGAATCAACCAAAAATTTTTCCTAATTTTTAAAATTTGTATTTCCCCCTCCCCCTACCCTCTTAGCATTTGGTCTGAGAAAAGATACCATTTCGACATTTTGGTTTTTGACCAAAATTAGGAAATTTTCCCTAAATTAATGTTAAATCCAATTTAAATTCTGTTGAATAAAATAATTTGAGCTTAAATTCAGTTATATTGGGGAAAATTTCATCATAAATATATGAGTTTTTAGTGTTTTGGGGGAAATCCTTCACTTAATATCCTCCATGTTTTTTGCTAATATTATTTGAAAAATCCCTTCCATGGATCGGCCTACCGTCTCAATCTCTGGTTAAATGTTATTATTGAATAAACGTTGATATTTGACGTCAATATATAATCGATTGATAAGAATAAAAATCATATTAATTTTTTTATTAATATTATAATTTTGATATATTTTACGTTATATGTAATAAAATAAAAAACTTTTTTACATTTTATACATTATAATTTTAATTGTGTTAAGTGTTTAATGTTTAAGTGTCCAGTATAGAACATGTTGATATTTTTCGCTAATATATAAGAATTTAATAAGAGTAATTATTTGAATCAATGTTAACACATATTACAGTCTAAAATGATAATACAAATAATTAAAAATTGATTTCATCATTTAACGTAATAATATCAAAAATATTGTTATCATTTTCCAAATGTTTAACAATCCTATGTGTTTTCAGTCTACCCCCGATCTTAGATAAGAACTTACACCAGGTGTGAAGACAGGAAACTAGAATTTGAATTAAGATACAATTATTTTAATGTTTATTAAATGTTTGAAAATTTAAACACGCACAGAATTTAAAACAAACGATATTAATTTATTTTGTATCGAATTTTTAAAAAATAAATTTTGTTTCTAATAATTAATTTTAAATAATAAATTTATTTATTATATCAACTTGTCTATCTACATTTTATTTAACATATTCTCGTTTTTTTTAATTCAACAGTCATTTAACATTAT
>JAQFXP010004268.1:0-10981 GCA_034693685.1 Belba bartosi
TGATTTAATTACTACTAATTTATAATAAAATTTTTATAAAAAACATTTAAAATTAAAAAAAACATTTGCAAAAAATTCAATAAAATATCTCCAATTAATTTTAACGTGTATTTATAAAGATCTTGGAACTAAGTCAAATATTTTAAATATCGAATTGAATTGATATTTTATAAATTATTTTATTATGTGTTTTTAAAGTTGCAGCTGCATATCTGCATATTATAAAAATAATATCTAAATTGTAATATATATTTAAAAATTAATTTTTGTAAGCAAAAATCTAACTTAGCATGTACATGGGTTCGTTTGTGAGCGGGTTTAACGCTTTTTCAAAATCCGGTATAACCAGATAAAAAATCACTGCAGGTTTAAAAATGACATTGCAAGTTATTGTAGAATACAAATTCAGTACAACGGAAAAAACAAAGGAAATCTGATGCATCTCCCGTACAATGTAACAAGTTAAAAATAGAGGATTAATGGAAAACTTAGTTCAAATCAAAGTAAATTTATTTCTAATTTTTGGGATGTTTTACGGATTTCAGGAAACTAAAATTGACTGATAATTGTAAAATTACTGAAAAGTTTTTAGTATACCGTATCAATTAATAACCTATGTAGAACCGCAATGTTTTTTTTATTTTTAGCGAAATTTTATTATCAAATACATTGTACTTTATAGAAGGTACAAATTACCAGCTTTTCGATAACAAAAAAGGCATATTATAACACTAGACAATTAAAGCAATTTTTGTAATGGCTATCGGGGGCTGTAGAAAATATATTGTTTTGACGACGATTCAAAACCACGTCAATTTGTTGAAACCAGATATATTCCTGCAAACAGTTTAATGCGTATATATACTTGTATTCGCAAAACAATCAAATTAAAATATTAGCATGGATACGACAATAACTACAATTTTATTTTTAAAATATTATATTTAATATCGTATTTTAAAAGTTCAAAAATAATTCAAATATAAACTTTTTTTTGTAAACAAACATTGCACTAACAATTGTACTATTAAAATTAAATTGCAATAAAATCTTGCTAATTTAATCGATTTAACTATCTAATTTGCCGAAATAAAAACTAGTTATGTAATAAATAAAATTTAATGTTTTGATAAAAACAAAAATATTTAGCAAACAAATTTATGCTGAGGAACTTTTCCGAGTTAGTGAAACTGTAAGCTAAGCATTAATTAATCACAATTGTGCTTGTTTATAAATTAGATATAAAATCAATGAATAAATTAAAATGAATTTATTTTAATTATAGACTAATTAAATCGTCAAATTAATCTTCAGATAAAAAAAATCTAATAAAAAAAGTAAAATGGCAAATATGTTATTTTTCACAAATAAAATGCAGCAAAATAAGAATAAACTGTAATTTTTATCATAATTTTTGATATCATTTTTCTTAATTTGAAATGGAATGCTCATTGGTGACTCTATCTGTATGCATTTTTTAATAGCAACGGAATTTTTGGAATGGTTAAAAAAATTTTGAAATTATTCAACTTTATTATTGCTGACTATAGAATTTTAGTTTTATTATTAAGGCAAGCAAGTTAATTAGGGCCAACTAATTATAGACAAATTATATAAGTCATAAATTTTTATTGAGCAGCGTAGTATTTTTTAAATTTTGCTAACTATTAATAGCGGATGGCACTTTTATATCTATTATATATATTAATAAATATTTAAATACAGGTATCACAAATCAGTGAGTCTAATATTGATATAAAAGATTAAAATTTTTATTATTTTGATTTAAAATTACTAATAATTTTTTCCGTTTGTCAATATTGCTTTGGAAAAATTAGTATAAAATTTTTTAAATATTATTGCAATATCATTAAAAATATTAAATTACAATTTACTTGCTAAACTAAAAAACTTATTCATTAAAATTTTAAATTTAATGGGTTTTAATTAGTTGTGAAATGGGTATATTTGTAAAATCAATAAAAAGTTAACAATAAATAATAATTGTTTTTGTTATATTTTAGAGATTTATTAAAATTTATTTATAAATTCTGCATTTAAAAAACAACATTTTTCAATTAAAAACCAAATAAAATTTATTAGATTTTTACAAAATAAATTATAGTTAAATTAAAATAATTGTTTTGTAATTTTAATTTTTGGTAATGTGTTACTAGAACTACAAAAAAGACTTAAAATTTATTATACAATGAAAAAATTAGAAGTAGTATAATTAAAATAAATCAAACTTTATAAAACTAAAAATAATTATTTAATATACAACAAATCATAAATCGTGGCAAAATATTTAAAACTGCAAATTCTTAATTATAATATTAATTATAAATATAAAGTTTTCTGTTATTGTTTAAATAATAACAATAAATGTAATTTCGAATATAACATTTCTTATTTTTTGCAATTATTAAAAAAATTGGAAAATAAATTTAAACAATTGTTACAGTTTAAATTTAAAGTTAAAATTAAATTGAAATAATTGTAAATAATTATTTTTATCAAACCTATTACAAAATTGTAAAAAATACACATTAAATCAAATTTGTTTTAAATATTATTATAAATTTAAAAAAATAAAAATTTGTTTTTTTTTATTAAAAATGATTTAATACCAAAACATAAATATTTTTAAACGTGAAGATACAAAAATTAAACCATATATAATGGATAAACATAAATTTATAATAAATTTAAAAATAATTCTAAATAAATTTAAATTATTAGGTTTAGCACAACTGATACATTCGGGCAGGCGATTAAATTACTGCTGAATAATTTTACCTGATTGATTTCAAATAAATTTAACTAAATCGCCTGGTTAAAAAGCAAATATTTAACAATTGATAAGTCTAAATCCAAAAGTGAGGTATTAATTTATTATTTAAAGATAAATTATCATTCAGGTATTTTGATCTACCAGATTTACCAACTGTGGCATTTGAGACAAATTGTAATTGCAATTATAATACTAACGGAGTTTTCAAAATCAATATTTAAATAGTTTGGTTAAATTATTTTACAACAAATGTTTTAACAGAATGTTTGTATAACATTGAAACTTAGAAATTATTTTAATAATTTTAAAACTATAAACAATTTTTTAGATTTAAAATGTATATAATTTTATAATTTAAATTAATATCTTTATCTATAATTTTTGCATTTTATTTGCTTTCCAGAATTTGTTATTAATAGTACTTATTATTATTTAATATTATATTTAATTACAAATAAATTTTTTATTTGCAGTTATGTATATTTATTGCAATTGTTTGTATAGAAAATAATAGCAAACGCAATTATGTCATCGGTTTAGTCACTCCTAACCAGAAATATTTGTTAGTTTTATCGAAACAATTAGGAAAACTTTAAATCTCAACAAAAGAAGAATATTTAAGCAAAAGTGTAATAAAGTCTTGTCGATAGCGCGAAAATTAATAATTTGATTAAAATCGAAACTCTGATCGAATTTAAATTATTTAACAAAAAGTAAACTTCAGCTATCAACTTGATTATTTTCACTATAAAAATTTATAGCAATAAAATTTATAGATAATAAAAATAATACAAATTTTCAATTCAATAAAGTAAATTTTGTAATATATTTTGAAATGTTTTCAAAAATAAATTTTTGTATTTATATTTTTATATTATGTTTTAAGTATTTATTTTAAAGTTGTAAATTAAAATTAAATAATAAATAAATATTATCAATAAAAATCAAATTAAATATTTGGAAAGCATCTTACTCAGTTAGTAAACTAAATGCAATTTTTTTTGCCAATTATTAAAATAAATTAATAATATTATAAAATAAAATTAAACAAATAAAATGATTATTTAATTTTTTATAAGTAATTACAAATAAATGCATAATTTTTAACTTTTAAATAGCAATATAATCTATATTTTATCATATTTTTATTATTTGTAAATCTTCCTTTTTTTAAAAAATTGAATGGTTTAAATAAATATTATGGAATATTATTAACTTTTATCTATTTAATAAATTTATATCAAAAATTTCAGTAATATTTTTCAATTATTGAGCTAATAAAAAGATAAATAATAAAATAAATTTATATAAATTAAAAAATTAATTTAAATTAGTTAACACTTTTAGTAATAACTTTAATTTAAATAAATATTTATATTATAAACATTTCACACAAACAAATCATTTTAAAAATTTGCAATATTTGGTGAAATAATAAAATTATAATACTTGTCAAAAATCGACATATTTTTATACTATATCTATCTTAGAGTCATATTTTGAGGCTTATATTTTATTTGTAAATTTCCACATATTATACTTAAAAATTAATTTTGGAATTAATATAAAATATTAGTTTTATTATAAAAATATTTTTGTTGCAAATTTATTTACACCAATACAATAAATTATTTAAAAATTAAAACATTTATATAAAAAATATATAATTTAATGTGAAAAGTAAATGTAATGCAATTAATAAGTTGAATAATTCATTTAATGAATACAATCTATAATACTGTAAAGAATAATTAATAAAATTACAAATATTAGATATTTGCAAAAATATAAATTTTAAAATGAAAAATAAATGAATTTATTATATCATTTTTGATATAATTTAAATAAATTTTTTATAAAATGTAAAAATATTTTGAATTAAAACAAAAAATAAATTATTGTTTAATAAAAATACTGAATAGATTAACCAAATATAATTTATTGAATAAATATAAAAGATTTAATTAAAAAAATTTGTTTATTAATATTTATACTATAAAGTAATTAAATGTTTGTTGTTGGTTTAAATTATTTTTTAAAATGATAAAACAAAAATTTATCAAATAATAAATATAAAAAATTCCAAAATATTAGTTGATTTTGTAAATTCATATTAAATAAAATTTAGAAAATTTAATTCGATTTAAATTAATTAATTAATCGTAAATGTTAGTTAAGAACATTGGTTTCTTAACTAAAAAAACCTTTTAAATAATTTTTATTTTAAAAATCATGTTTAAACATAATGGCAAAATATTTAAATAAATAATTAAATTTTTATTTAACTGTATATTATATTTAAATTTATCATTATATTTATAAAAAAAAATCAACTTACAATAAATGGATAACACCAAGATAAAGCATACAATTTTTTATTTATTATTATATATCCAAGAAATATAATTTATTAATAAATTTAATTTTTTAAATTTTTTTATTTAAAGTAAATAATTAATTTAAAAAGAAAATTTAAATTTAATAAATTCTATAAATTTAGTTAAGTTTCCAATTTATAACATATATTTTAAAAAAATTTACATTGTTTGTTTTATAGTTAAAAGATATTTTCTAACTTTTGACATTTAATTGGAAACGTTATAATCTAATTTCGGACAAATAAATTTAATGAGAATATATGAAATTGTTTTTAAATATTATTGTAAAATATTTAATTTAAAATTGAATGTAATATTATTTTTAAAAATAGCATATTAATCTTATAAAAAAGTTATATTTAATTAATAAATTTAAATAAATTATTTTAAAATGTATTAGTTAATAATTTATTTGTAATTATTTTATAATTATATATTCTATTCTTATTTTATTTAATATTAAAAATATTTATTTAAATTTTATGATTATGTCTTAGAATTTATAATAATTAAAATTGCATAAAAATGCCTCATTAGTTTAATTGCATAAAAAGATGCAATCACTTAGAACCTATCTCTCAAATATAAATTTATTTATTCTAAACCTTTATTTTTAAATGTTTAATTCTTAATTTGTTTTTTCTCTTTTTGTTTTAAAATAATTACCAGATCTAATCAATATATGACCCAACATCAGATTATTTAATTTTTCTAGTTTTCCAACAATAAGTTCATAAATTTATTTAAAATTAAATTTAATAAAAGTAGTAAAATTAATTTATATTAAATATAAATACCATTTAAGAAATAAAAGTAAAATTAAATTAAAATAAACACAATTGTAAAGTGTAAAT
This sequence comes from Belba bartosi, assembly GCA_034693685.1. Taxonomy (NCBI): domain Eukaryota; kingdom Metazoa; phylum Arthropoda; class Arachnida; order Sarcoptiformes; family Damaeidae; genus Belba; species Belba bartosi. The sequence continues at coordinate 6,027 of JAQFXP010004268.1, forward strand.
TATTACTATTGTTGCATTGCTGTACATCCAGAAAGCATGTACGTTTATATCGAATGGAACGAAGAGGAGAAATAATTATGAAAAAAGTGTTTTGTAACTACAGTAATTGCTAGAAATCCTGGCATTAAAAAAATTAAATTTTGAAATTAAAATATATTCTATTTATAAAATATGATTTATAATAAGAAATATTATATATATTGTAGTAATTACAATTAATTAATTTTATTAATCATTTGGCAATGTTTATAAAATATTAAATTTATATTAGTATATTTAATAAATATGTAAAATTTTTATAAATACTGTAATTTATATTAAAATTATAGTTTTATTTTAACCTGTATTTATTTAATAAACACTGGAAACTCTTACCTTTTGGAATTAAAATGTTTTTTAATTTGGACAACAAATTATCTACATTATTTCTAAAAAAATTAATAGTACCTTTTCCAAACCCCATAAATACATTCCTTCATAAATGTATTAAATAAAAAGTGTGCAATAAAAATAAAAGTTTCGCGTGACGATTCTAGCACCCTGCTTAATTTTAACAAATTTATCCATAATTAAGGTCGTGTTTTAGATTTATTGGCAATGTTTTATTTATCACGAATATCCATGTAATTTAAACAAGTATGTTAAATTTTTATGTTAAAAATGAAAGGTTGCCTTAGCGGTGAAGAGGTCTAATTCATAATTTTGCTGCAAATAACATGAAACCTCCTTGCCACTTATTTATCCGGAATATTATAGAAACGCACATAATATGCCACTTATATGATTTCTCGAAATATTCATTTTCCGACATAAACAGCCGGTAAAACTTTTATAAATTAAAAAATCAGCAAATTGAGTTAGGAATAAGTTTTCCATCGATTACTCCCCCTTTAATTGGCTGCACTTTATGGGAAATTAGCAAGCTCATAAAATACTTTTCTAAACGATTTTTTTGTAGTGGAATTAGTTCCTGGTCATGTATATCTACAAAGAAAAGCTGGAAACTCCAAAAAAATTTAAAATATATTATTAAATATATTTATATTAAATTTAATCATAAGTTTTTATTCTGTAAGGATTATTAAAAAAAACCCATTCAAATTTTAGAGTTTACAAATTCTCAAAAGATATATAAAATTAGATAAAAAGTTTATTAAAATATTTAGCATAAAACTAAGATTTACGTATAGACATGATTTGATAAATTTAATTCACAGTTAAATACATAAATTTTGATCATTTTTCAAAAATAGTATTCAATAGAAACAATAACACAGCCAATTAAATTATTATTAAAATTTTACAAATCACAAATTTTAATCTAATTTATTATATTATCTAAGAAAAATTTTAAAGTTTTATATTTAATAAATATTTAAAATAATATTTAAATTATAATAAATGTAAAATTATATAAAAATAATAATATATGAGCAATTTTTTTTAATAAATTTAAAAAGTAATTATTGATTATCTGATTAATTTTACTCTAAATAAATCAAATATTTCACATTATAATTTTATTTAGAAATTTATATTTGAAATAAACTGTAAATATTGTGCAAATTAACTTGGCACTTAACTAACAATGATTTTATTTTTGGTGCTCACGGCAGATTGAAAAATAATAATTATTTTTAAAAACATTTCATAATAAACATAATAGATAATTGTAATATGGCCGCCACTGGGAGCGTTTAATTGGGTTTTTGTTTAATTATTTTTTAACTTTAATTTAAAAAAAATTAAAATACATATTTAAAACATTTGAATTTTAAACACAATTTTTAGTTTGTTTTCAATTACAGCTTAATAAACATATGACAAAAACTGTAATTTTACTGAATAAATTTATAAAATATATGTTAATGTCGAATTTACTTAACTAAGTCTAAAATTCAAATAGTTTATTCAAATAAACTAATTTTTCATAAAGTATAAAGTTTAAAATTTCATATAAAAAACACTCTAAACGCCCCCAGTAACGGACATAATACAAAAAAATATTTATTTTATAAGAAAATGTTTCTAAAAAATATTATTCTAATTTGAGATGCCGTGGGCACCAAAAATAAAATCATTGTAAGCATAAATTCGAAAATAAAATAAAATATTTCTTAAAATTAAAAATGTATTTTAAAACTATTTTTAATTTATTTTATAACTGTAAACAAATATAATTAATAAATATTTGTTATTGTTAAAGTTTGAATTAAACATTTAGTAGCAGCATTTAAAGAAGTGTAAATTAATTTTTATATCAATCTTTTTCAATATAATTTACAACATTTATATACAGGCTAACATACAACATATTCCAATGCTAGTAAAAAAATAAAAGTAAAAAAATTATTTTCTTATTTGCAATATTTAAAACATTATATCTATTTTAAAACTGTAATTTATATTTAAATATATTTACAATTTTATTAAATAATAACTGATAATTATTTTGATAAGATTAAATTATTTAACATTGATAATTGTTTATGCAAATTACAAATCTTTAAATTAATTTTTTTATCAAACATTCAGATTAAAAATTTGTTACATTTTATTACATAAATATTTTAGCTGGAATTTCGCTAAAATTAATAAAATCATTATTCAAATATTAATAAATAAAACAATAACTTTATATTAAATATTATTGTAAACTTATATGTTAAATAATAAAACCTTTAAATTTTATTTAGTGTGGAAACTCTTATTTTTTAAATTGAATTTTTGACAAATTAATTATTAAACATTTATTTACTTGTTTAACATATGTTTATATACTCAAAACCTAATATATATTTTAAAAAATGCTTGTGATTACCATTGTGCTTAACAAAAACCGCTACTAAGCTATATAGAAAATTAAAATTTTAATATATATTTAATTTTTATTTGTAAAACAAACGTTTAAACATTTAGTGCGCATTGTATGGCTAACAAATTTAAATATATAGATGTTGCTTAGCATTCTACAATAAAGTTTCTAGCTACGTGCTTGTGCTATATACATAATTCATAGTTTAAGTTAAAATAAAATAATTTTCAATTTAAGTATAATTGTTTATTTTTTTATAAATTTTAATAAATATTAACATAGGTAGCCACAAGATAAAGTGTTTGTTAACTTTTATACTATTTGTTAAACATACAAAAACAATATATCTGCAAGATAATGCTTAAGCCTATGCAGATACAATGTTTTGCATGTTTAGTAAACATTTAAAATTTTAATTAACTCTTTTAAACTATGAGATTTTGCCACATCTAAATATCAATATTATAAATGTAAAAAAGTTTAAAAATTATGTTTTATTTGATATCAATTTTATGAATTAACATCTTAACTACGTTTATATTAGTAAAGGTTCACCCAGCTAGTATATTAATAACTATGATTTAAATGGGAAAATAAAAGTAAATATTTGCGCAGCTTAGGCTTAAACAAAAAAAATCAAATTAAATTAACCAAAATTTAACGTTGAAAAATACATCATAGCTGCATTTTAACTTATTAAAAAATTCGTATTTTGCAATTAGCATTTCTAATAAAACCATTTAAATCCGTAATATGAGAAATTACGCAATATAAAATTTTAGTTTTATTTAATTATTTTTTGTTTGCTAAATTTATTAAATAAAAATTATTTATCATTTGATTATGATTTAAAAAATAATTTTTGTAATTAAATAACCAACTATCTTTTACAAAAATATTTCAAATTTATATTACAATTATTAATTTATCGAAATAAATTTAGTAACTCAAATTTAGTAACTTTGATTTAATTTATAATAAATATAACGTAATAATTAATTAATTATAAAATATATTACTTTTTTTAAATTAAAATTAAAGTTATTTTATTAGATATTTAAATAAAATTTTAAAAATATATAAATAAAATAAATTATAAATACCATAAAAATATTAAATTAATTTAAATAAAACTGTAATATATTATATAAAATTTTTTAAATTTGAGCAAGTAATAAATTGATTATTTTTGGCTAAAACAACAGCGATATTATTTACAATAGAAATTTATATTATAATCTTTATGATATTTTTTAATCATATAAAATATTTCAAATAGAATTAATTTAGATACAGGTATTTAAAAACTGAATTTTGGAAACTATCAAACTATTGCATTTTTTTTTATTTAATTTGTGACCGCAAGACTATTCGGGTGTTAACCGGTTGATAGTTAGCGGTGCAGAAGTAGATGAGTGAAGTCAGCAATCAGTTCAAACGCTTCAAATCTTGGGCTTAAAAGAGTAGAAGTAGTTATGTTGAACCGGAAGTTGTACCTTGACTAAAAGTGGATCAATTGTGTGTTGATATCTGTAGTTGATGTCCAAGAAGTCGTAACGCGAACGGCAGTATGTGGAGATGAGTCGTCACAATATGATAATTGGGTCGACTATATATCGGGAGTTTGCCGTAAAGTGGTTAGACATCAAGTGGTCATACATTAGAATTAATTGCACACAACGTTAAACATAACAAAAACACTTTATTAGAATATAACACAAAAAACACTACATCTGAACAGTTTGAGACTTAATAGCGATATGAAGTAAAACATACATAATGTTATACAAGATTATAGACTTTAGAGTTGAGTAGTTCGGCGAGAGGTGTGTAATAACATTGCATTTAGTATAGGGATTATAGGCAGAGAAGATCGGCACAAAAGGAATGCAAAGAATGCATGCAATAGTCATAGTCATAGAGTTAGAATCATAGAGTAAGAGACATAGAGTTAGAGTCATAGAGTAATAAACAATTATATATCTAGATTTACAATTAGTTAGTCATATTTAAGTTAGTTTTAGTGTAAGAGATAAAATTAATATTACATTTAATTTAAAGTTATAATCAATTATTTTAAGGATATAAAATCAATTAGTCTTTAAACTCAATATCAATTAGAGATATGATTAATCAAAAC